>JANTPZ010093461.1:0-14178 GCA_025593235.1 Vachellia pachyceras | reverse complement strand
GAATGGAAAAAATATTACTTTCAAATAAAAAATAAATCTTATTAAATAACACATATTTGTATATACTGTTTTATATAATGATACATATAAGTATTTCATAATATATGTTATAATTAAATAATTTATTTAAATTTTTTAATATCCATAAAAAGTCAACTTGCTCTTATATTAATACTCTCTTGGCTCTCTTCCCCCTTCTTTTTTTCCTTTTACACATTTTCTCTCTCTTCCTTTTCCTAAAAGCTACTTCTTCCTCCTTCTGCCTAAAAGTGACTTTTACCCTATGCTTGGATGGAGAGAAAATGAGGGAGGAAAGAAAACTTGAAGAGAAAATGAGAGGAGAAGTGAGTTTTCCCTTGCTTGGATAAGAGAGAAAATGTGGGAGGAAGGAAAAGTTGGAGAGAAAATGGGATGTGGGTCCCATCACATTTTCTCTCTAACTTTTCTCTCCACACATGGAGAGAAAATGGAGAGAAAACTCTTTTTCCTTATATACCCACATCCTATTTTATTACTTTTTCATTCTAACTAAATAAGTTTAACATATAATTTTTTTTAAAATTCCCACTATGACTTTATTTTTTTACAAGAATAGATTTAAAATATATTATAGTAATATCTAATTTATTTTTTAATTGCTTACTAAAACTTCACAACCTTAAAAAATATTATATATTCTTATCTAAGTTATTTTGTTTTGAAATATAATAACCTGAAAAGATATCTTTAATAAATAATTTGATTTTAAATATTTAATGATATTAATGTTAATATAATTTTTCATTATCATATTTAATTTGATATTATACTTTATATATTTTAAGGATACTTTACTTATTACTATTTATTAAAATATTTTTATTTAAGGATATTTTAGTCATTCAACTATTTGCCTATTTTCTTTCCTCTCTGTTTTCTCTCACCCATCCAAGCAGGATGGGTGATAATATTTTCTCTCCACTTTTCTCTTCTCTCCATTTTCTCTCCTCCCATTTTCTTTCCTTCCAACTTTTCATCTCATCTAAGCGGAGCCTTAAGGCAAAAGCTCCTTTTTTAAAAAAGCATTACCAAACATTCTCAAAATGCTCCACCATGCTTTTTGCCTCAAAAGCCACTTTTTTGGCCTCCAACCGCCCAACCAAACATTGCCTATATCAACTCTCGCCGTAAATTACCAAAAAGAAATTTACTATTAAATACAAGAATTAATAAATAATAGTTGTTGAGATTGTCATTAACAAGCTTACCAGTCTTCATTAACAACCTCAATATCTACTCCTTGGACCTTATGGTAACTTTATGAATCTTTAAGATCTTTTATTCATTAATTCTTCTATTTAAGATTTCATTGTAAATTTCCCAAATATAAATACATGAATTACGAGCAATGAAGAGATAAATAATAATAATAATAATAATAATAATAATGTGCTTGTTTGGAAACACTTAACTCTCACCTAAAAGTACGTTCAACAGTGTTTTTTCGTAAAACGAAACAATCTCCTTCATGTATTTATATCAGCTTGTGTAAAGGTACTTTTCTACCGTTTTTTCAAACGGACCATTTATGTAACACGTCCCTTCACACACAAGTGCTTTACACTTCAAAAGCAGCTCACAAATGTCCCTATCAATGGAATTGGTGACCATATAGAGAAGATAAGCATGGCCTACGCAAAAGTCGAGAAATGGTCCAAAAAGCAGTTCACCAATCACAAGCCAAGTCAGATATGCATTAACCTCAACCTTATGAACAACTAATTTATTCCCATCTCGGCATTGCAAAGCAACCTTGAGTTAGTCCAAACAAATAATATAAAAAGTTAAATAAAATTTTTAATTATTGAGTATATTCCGAAATACACGTGTTTATCATTAGATTATATTACATTCATTCTTTAATATAAAAGTTAGTTGATTTTTCGCGGTGCTTTAAATAAAGCTAAATGAATGACATGATTATAATATACATTCTGAAATATTTATATGTATCGTTAGATAGTATAATATTATACATATAAATGATAGATAGATTAATTAATTTGATTTCTTAATCTCTCCAAAAAGTTAACGGGCTCTTAGATTAAAGAATGAAGGTAGCATATTAGTTTATAAATCAAGAAAATTAATTAGGAGAAAAATAATAAATATATCCGTTAATTAAATTCTTTAATGTTCACAAAAAAGATCAACGGCCTCTTTGATCTTATTTGCTTCCTTCTCAGACGTATGAGCTGTTAATGACCCTGTTTGGGAATGATTATGGGGAGTTCAAACGTACGTTCAATAATGTTTTTTTCTGTAAAACGAAATAATTTCATTAACATATTTACCGCTTTTACGTAAAAGTACTTCTCTACTGTTTTCTCAAATGGGACCATTGCCATGAAAGGCGGCAAAACCCCACAACCCCCCTCCATCTTCCTTACCTGTATTGTTGCCTGAAATCCATATTGTTGAAATATACTACTCCATCCTTAATGAATTAAAGCCCAAATCAGTTTGGATTGGGGTAAAAATACAAATAGAAAAATAGACTTATCATAAGGGATGATACAGGAAAGCTCCGGATGGACCCTGTTCAACACTCGTCACTCCTAGCAGTTGCAACGTCTTTTAATTGTGATTCTTCCAATCTCTTTTCGGATGTCATCCACTTCAAATACAAAACTCCAAGTAGTTTGGATCTTGTTGGATTGTACTATTCATGGCTTCTACATCAATATCTTGCTTCGTTTTCCTTGCAAAGTAAGAATGACGAGTTCCATGGAACGGTTGTATCTGTGAGTAGAAATTATTGAGTTCTAGAAATTTGGCTTTTAAGCCCAAGCTTGAACTACTATGTGTCCTTTGTCAGTAAGTACAACAGAATTACTCAATTAATTACGCAAAACTTGTTGAAGCTTTTACTTTGCCACCTTTTACATGAGAATATCTGATTTCAGTGTGTTTGCCAACGCTTTTCTCCACCCAGAAGCACGGTGTACAGTGCCAAAAGTGGGAAAAAGTTGCTGTTCAATTTTTTGCCTGTGTTTGGAAAAACTTATGAAAATAAGTCACTTGTGAGAATAAGTTATTTCTCCCAATAAGTTAAAATATTAAACTTTTATAAATTAGTCACTTCTTCTACCGCTTTCCCAAACACAAATCATTTTTACAATTTGAATTATTTCCAATCTCACTTACTTATCCCACCGCGTTCTCAAACGGACCCAACCAAACTATCACAGTGATCCAACTAGATCCACACCTTTCTTCGCGGCCACAGGATGGAACAACTCAACTTTATCTTCTATGAACTGAGATAGATCAAATTCCTGTTCCTCAAGTTGCATTTTCCCTGCCTCAATTTTCCTTGTATCAGGAATAGACTTCAATAACCCTATTAGCATAAAATAAGTTAGCGCCTTCCTTGAAAGTTTAAGACAGAATGGTTCTACGTATAATTCAACAACTAAACCTTATCCCACTGAGCCCTACGAAACCGACAAGGCCAGCGAGAGAAACATGAATATGATGGCTTGCACTGTAAAATGCAAGACTCTTATTCATACTCTTCCTCTCAGCTTGATGAGTGGCTTTCATTTGCTTGATCAGAGAGGCACAAAAATGCGTATCTCTCCAACCCACTATAGGATTTGCCAACAGAAAACTGAGGATGGAGATCAATATAGTAACTATCATACAACTCATTAGAACTAACCGCAGTTTTCTACCCTTTTGTACAACGGCCACCGATCCATTTTGTGGTATAACTATGACATGCACCTCAAATATAACTTAAACTTCCAAAACATGATAGAAACAAAGTAATAAGATTCAAAGCCTAATAAACAGACTATATGGACTGAAGCAGAGGCTTTAGCATCCTTGCATGAAACAGAGCCCTGATAAGTCATTTGGTCACCATTTGATTTCACTAAATGGTAAAGAATACATAATATCTGGATGGACTCTTTGCAATTCTTGGAGAATCACTATCCCTTGTTTGGAAGTCAAATACAATTAATAAGCTTGCACCTTTATGCCCAATAATAGGAGTGACAAAATAATCAGTAGTTGAAGTTGCTGCAAATCGTAAAGAGATCACTTCAGTTCCAGATCGTGCATGTAGAGATATGGATTTGGCAGGAAATTGTAAATTCTTTCCCATTTGGTAGATACTTTGAAGCGGATATTGGATACGAGCAGGAGAATATTATTAGAGTTGAAGTAGATGTTCCTCTATCTATTGCTGAAATTTTGGGAGTCATACAAGGTCATCGTATATGATGTCGCATAGAGATACAAGAACATAACCATCTTCATAGGCTGTATTGAAGCCATCAATTCAATCCTAGGAGGGTGTGATGTTTCCCACCTCTTTTATGAACAATGCTAGATCACTTGTGACAGATATGTGTGATCAGGTTTGAAAAAGTCAAACACATGTTCAACATATTTACCTAGACTTGTGTAAAAGTACTTTTCTACCCCATTCCCAAATGCACCCATTGATGCATGTTAACGTTAGTCATACATACGCTTAGGGAAATGTTACATTTTAGAGGTAAGTTAAAAGTTGTTCTGTATAAACTCTTTTGAAATGAAAACAAATATATTCTGATTGAATTAACAAATAAAATTTGATGATCAATGATCCACATTGATTCTAATTTGGGATAAATATATATATATATATGTGGTCTGAATCCATCTAGCATTAATGGGATTCTTGTATGTTATGGATTCTCCATGTAATCTTCCAGTGCTACTTTGCTAGGGTTCATAGGTTGAACATAATATACAGTTTTTGAAGAACCCAAGGAAGAAGAAAATGGATAGTTAAAGTATAATGCAAGAGTTATTTAGAGTATGTGATCTAGATCCTCTAAATCTGCAAAATCTTGCATAAAAAGTCATAAATCTTAATTATCAAAATCTAATGATGAGAGCCAATACTTCGGGGTATAAAACTCAAACATCATAATGCCTTAAAATTTAATGCTTTTCTACTCTGTCTCTATTTCATAGGTCAAAGGAACAAATTTTATATTATAATAATAAATAGAATAAAATTATATATTATGAATATTTTATTAATGTGATATATAAATAGAACAGATAAAATATTATCTCATCATCATATAAATAGTACAGGAAGAACATATAAGATAGACATCTGCATTCTGGTCTATAAAATAAAAAAATAGAGTTAATACAATTTTGGTTCTATAAATTTGTCTATATTTTGGTTTTAATCCCTCAAATTTTAAACAATGTCAATTTGAATTAATCCCATGATCTAAAGAGGTGGAAAACGAAAGCTCAATATGAAAATAGGAAACAATGTGAGCGACAGCAGAAAAGGCATGTTATTTATTATGATTAGACGAGATAAAGCACTAACATAATTAATAATTAATATATGGAGATTTACTGTTGAGTCTCAAATAAGGGACTTATTTATCAAATGATTCCAAATTTTAAAATATTTAAAAAAATGGTCCTATTGACAACATCAAGTGTTGTCAATGCAACACATGGTTTTGTCAGGGATTGTCAAGTGACAACACCATGCGCTGTATTGACAACACTTCGTGTTGTCAATAGGACCATTTTTTAAATATTTTAAAATTTGGGACAATTTGTTAAATATCTTCACTATGTGGGACCTCACAGTAAATCTCCCATTAATATATCTAATATCTCATTTCATTTCTTTTGAATATGATTATCAGACTATAATCATTATTGAGCTCAATTGAAAATAGGTCTCCCAAAAACATTTTTCACATTCACACAAAAAAACATTTTTTTTATACATAAGGAGAGCTAAAGAGCTCAAAGAAAACAAGGAGAAATTACACAAAATAGGGAGAGACTCCCAGATAATCATTCGCATACAACTCCCTGAGCTGTTTCGGGCACGACGAGTAAGTTCTAGAAGAAGAGATTGCCTCCTTAGCTAGCGCATCCGCTAATCTATTCTACTCCCTCGGCACGAACTTGATAATTACACTTCAGTCTTTAGCCATGAGAACTTTAATATCTGCAACAACAAACCAGTGTTAGTAGAATCACAATCCAAATTAAGCATGTCCACCATTAATTTGGTATCAGATTCAATAATGATATTCTTGAAGCCGCAATCATAAGCTTCCAGAAGGCCATTGTAAATAGCCCATTCCTCGGCCATATGAGGTTCACTTAGCTCAAGCTTCCTAGCAAAACCCCTAGTCCAAGACCCCAAATGATCTCTTATGACACCTCCACATCCGGCCCTCATAGAGGATTTGGCCACTGCTCAATCAACATTAACTTTAACCCATCCTTTCTCTAGCGATTTCCACTGATTAACCTGACGACAAAGCATCTCAGGCTGAAGCTGCAAAACATCATCAACTTGAACGAATGATTTCCAAGTCATAGAGATCGTATTGTAGGGATTAACCGGTTTAATGAACTGATCATAAAAAATTTCCTTGTTCCTCCATGACCATAATAGCCAGCATGCCACTCCCCAAAAAAGATCGCCATTACCAATAGTAGCATTACCCATGTCCCTCTTCATATTCATTGCAATCCAGTCCTGCAAAGAACAGGAAAAGAAGCTTGCAGAATAAGAGGTACGAATAGCTCTAGACCAAACATCTCTAGCAAAACGGCAGTCCCGAAGCACATGTGAAACATTCTCCTCTTCCTCGTTGCAATGATTGCACAACGAAGACACATTAGACCAAGAATTTCTCCAGGCATTAGTAGGAAGTCTATTGTGGGAGACCTTCCAAAGAAAGATTCTAATTCTTTCAGCTCCTCTCCATTTCCAAATGTGTTGATAAAGAGGTTTGTACATATTCGATGGCTCAGCCTCGATGACAAAGTAAGCACTCTTAACCGAGAAATTCCTAGAAGGAGTATGATCCCAAATCATAGCATCATTCCCTGCATCAGGTCTTGGAGGAATAGAGTTGATTAAATTATAGATCACCTCTCCACTAACCAAGTTTGCCAAACGATGATAATCCCAAGTGCCGTTAATGAGCCAATCAGCCACAGAGGAATTTTCCTCTTCATGAGATAAAGGTCTCGAGCACAGATCTTTAATAGTCATCCCGGGAATTAACTAGCAATCAGAGAAGAATTTAACCATATTCCCGTTCTTCACTTGCCATTTAGTACCATTCTCAATCAAGTCATGCTGGGCACAGATGAAGCGCCATAAGCTGGAATCTCCTGGTTGCACATTCAAGAGGCTTTGCTCACTTCTAAGCATATATTTACTCTGTAAAACTTCAGCCTATAAGCCAATAGGACCCTGGATAAGGTTCCAAGCCAACTTAGACCCGAAGGCACGGTTCATGGAATGCAACTTCCTAAACCCAAGACCTCCATGAGTTTTAGGAAGGGTGATAATCTCCCAACGCATTGGATGGAAGCCTCTTCTATTTTCAGAACCCCAAATGAAATTACGTTAGGAAAGAGAGGACAAGTGCTAAGAATCGATTTAGCAAGAGTGATTCTACCAGCAACCGAGAGGCAATTAGCTTTAACTCTATCAACAATGTATTGAAACCTCTCAGTAGATCTTCTTTTCTTAGAGAGAGGAAACCCCAGGTATCTCCCTATTTCAGTCGAAATTTTCATGCCCGAAAGATCTTGAACTCTTCTTCTCATCCTAGAAGGCACTCTTTTAGAAGAAAAAATGGAGGACTTCTCCTTGCAAACTTTCGCTCTTGAAGCTTGACAAAATTTGTCAAGGCAAGCCATTATAATATTGATTTGCTCTTCCGAGGCTTCTCCAAAAAGAAGAAGATCATCGGCAAACACAAGATGGGAAATAGAAGGCCCGCCTCTAGAGACATGAATAGGCTTCCACTGACTAGCATCCACCGCATCACTAATAATGTGAGACAGCTTATCCATATACAACACAAACAGAAAAGGAGAAATAGGATCTCCTTGCCGAAGCCCCCTCTTGGGGAAGAAAAAATCAGATTTAGAGCCATTCTAAAGGGCATTGTAAGAAGTAGAGGTTATGCACTTCATAACAAGATTAATAGCACTCTCCTCCATTCCTATCTCCTGAAGAATGAGCTTCATGAAATTCCAATTAACCCTATCATAAGCCTTCTCAAGATCGATCTTAAGGGCCGTAAACCCTTTTTTTTCCCTGGCTTTATGCATGGTATGCAAAAAAAACATTTATAATGGAGAAAACTAAGGTATTAACCGTCTCGTGTTGGGTTCCATTAAAAAAAATGCTATTAGCTCCATATAATAATATCTTGTTAGATAAAAATGAGATATAATTTCCTTTAAAAGGAATTAAACTAAATATCTCAACTACTATAATTTATAACACAAGTATTTTTACATTGACAGGTTCAAAAGATACTGCAAACAATCTATAATCGCAAAATTTAGAACATTTAGATTGTTAAAACTTAACCTACATAAATATGTATCTTTTGAACCATTTAAGCTTAATCAATAGGAAAAAGATGGATTGAAGAAATCATGTTCAATAAACATAAGGAGGAAAAACGACAATAATAACAACAATGTAAAGATACTAATGATCAAGCTTACAGTCAGAGATATGATATAAAGACCAAGTCATAGGTCTCTCAGCTCATGGGGAAGGATCATAAATCTGCCCTAAAAACTAAGTCTAATAATGGCAACATTACAAAGGAGGAGGCATACAAAACAATTCACCTACTGCAATAATATTATTCACTTCCTCTTTTTTGAAGGTGGTTGTGAGCCCTCTTCTTCCTCATCCTCATCCTCCTCCTCCTCTTCATCCTCTCCATCTTCGTCGTCCTCATCGTCGTCATCATCATCATCATCGTCATCATCACCATCATCACTGTCTACTGCTCCATTGGCCTCGGGGTCATCATCAGGATCTCCATCATCCTCTCCACCCGAGAAGTCCTCATCATCACCATCATCATCTTCATCATCCTGATCTACCTCATCTTCATCGTCTTCATCATCATCCTCCGTGTCACTACCATCCTTGTTCTCTTCGCATGGATGTTCTTTTCGGTGGAGTTCATCCAGAGGAAACCTACGTATTTAACAACAATTGAAATAAATCATCATGACAGAACATTCAGAATAAAATGAAATCCATCACCATTGAAATACATACACGTGTGTGTGTGTGTGTGTGTGCGTGTGTGTGTTTTCTCTCACCTTCCATCTATTGAGCTCAATTTTGGTGACTTGTTGGCATGGATTAGTAGAGATGCATTCTGGGTTCAATATAAACAAAATATCCGGTAAATAGCCAACAGTTCAAATCAAACTGATCACACAGAATTCTTAATTTTAACAAAGTTGGGAAGATGGACTAATAAGTATTAGTAATCACACAACAGCCTAACCATGACATACAGAGAAAATCATGCAAATTGCTACTTCAAGAGCTGCAACAACAGAAATCAAGCACATGCCGTATGTAAACAAGACCTTTCAGACACCATCACATTCTCACCCCACAAATGGCTCATTGGACTCTGATAGCCGGAGTTAATGGAAATGAAACATTTAATGGTGTCCTTAATCATGACCAAGAGCAAACATAGCAATTAACAGGCACCAAAAATGCATCATGAATGGATTAAAATCCCGTCTGCACAGCTATAAAGCTAACCTGAACACTCCCATAGAATAAAAAACAAACAAAAAGGGAAAGGAAAGGGAAAAGAGAGAGACTTTAGTGGCACATGAAAAACCTGAAGCAATCAACAAACATGAGAAAAGTATCTAGAATAGTCACAATTAGCCCTAAAAGTACGAGTAAAATGGACTAGACACTATAAATCCAAAAACGCTAACCAACCAAAGAGAACACTACAAATCAGTAAATCATGTTGAAAACAATGACACATCCCTGACACACAACAATAGATCTCAGGCTATAATAAACAGAGCAACCTCAATATGTACCACTCCATGTATATAGCAGCATTTCGAAAGGTTGATGTCCTGCTATAATTATGTCCACTGAAGTAAATAACCTTACTTTAGCAAATTGACAAACATAGTACTTTGCACTCAACCAAGCGGGTACAACAATACAATTAGGAGGGTTAAAAAGAAGAGGAAAACTAATATAACTCACAAAAAGTATGAAAGGAGAGTAAAAATATAAACTTCCAAGTAGAAAACTGAAAAAGGTTAACAGTACTTGTGCCATAGACATGAATAGCAAGAATGTCTGAGCTAAATGTCCCAAACTAAACAAACAGAGCAACCTCAAGGTAGAAAGGAGCATTAGTAAGATGAATATAAGTGATCCGCCTCTATAGAGCATCATGCCCACCGAATCAAAACCTTTCTTTTTCCTTTTTCAACAAACACAATCCTTTCCACCCAACAAAGTGGACAAATCGTTACCTCAAAAAACCAACATTAATTACAAAACAACGGACGTCCAGAAACCATAAAGTAAACCATGAAACAGCAGTAAAAATGCTAACTTCAAACCAAACAAGTTGGAAGAATAATCAGTACATATTGTCCGTTGACATGAATTGCGAGAATGTTTGAACTAGATATCCCAAAACAAAAAATAAACTGAGGCAGCGGAGTAATTACAGCTATGAGAAGGCAAGAGACAGTTTTGCCAGCAGCAAGAAGAGCCTCCGCCACCAAAGCCTCTACAAGAGAGCCAATCCAAATCGTCCTGTCCACAGAGTTTAGGTTTCCAACCTCCATTGTTGACATCTTAAGCTCCAAAGAAAAGAAGCGTAAAATTTAGCAGAGCACAGTGAAGAGCAGTGTTGCAAGAGAAGAGAGAGAAAACACAGAGAAGTTCGGACAGTCAAACCTTGGTTGGGGAAGTGGGTCTGGTCCGGTTAGGGTAAAGGTAAACCCTAGAGGGTTTGGTCGGTCCGGTTAGGGTTTTGGAGTTGGCAGCAAAAATTGACACTGCCACCACAATTTTGTTTGCTTCCACAAAACGCAAGGGTTGTTGGTAGTGCACTAATCATGGCCGACAAAATTATTTTAACACAAACATTAAGATTTAATTTACTCAATGATTAAAATCCATACACACATCACTCTTGAAAAACCACAAAATATACAGTAATGCTTATCATAAATTTCTTAAAATCACTTAAAATAAATTAATTTAAACATTAATTACAAGTTGTTCATTTTCATCTCTATCCTATTTTCTGTTATTTTCGCAAGGGTTGAATCCAATCGTTAAAGTTTAAACTTTAAAAGATCGATCAGAGGCATAGTTTAAGGATTTTGGAGATGAAATAAGAAACAAGGATGGGGGATGTGTCTGATATTTTGATCATACAAGAAAAGCTTTATCATCGATGTGTTTATTAGCTGATGCACTTATAGCATGTAGATCGATGTGTTAATAGTTGACGCGCTAATCTATACATTGAAGAGTCAATATTTAATTATGAGCTTGCTTGAGGGAGCGATTAAAAAGTCAAACGCACGTTTAACAATATTTTTCTCCAAAATGAGATAATCTCCTTCACATAATTACATTGGCTTACATAAAAGTACTTCTCTATTATCTTCCCAAATGGGCACTATGTTACTGTAAGATGGAATTTTCTAGAGCAATGTTGCTCAATTTCAGTATCCATACTAATATGATGTCACTTAGGACAAGCCCTTATGCATGAAAACCTAATCATACCATTTTTTAATAAAATTCAATATTACACACATTAAAATACAGTGCAATATGAATTAAATTATAAACCCATCTTAACCATGCTAGTAAATTTAAGGGTTGATACAACTTTTGATCTTTTAATTTGCACTTATTTTAGTTTTAACTCCTCAAATTTAAATCTGGTGGTTTTGATCCCTCAAGTTTCATTTCAATTAAAACATTGATCTTTATGATTTAATAAAGATATGGACTATTGTATTCATTGAGGGATTAAAAGTTGCGTTAATCCTAAGTTTAAGGGAGAGTTATTGATCATTATGGGCAATGATGTAACAAAAATGCGCAAGGAAGAATTAGGAGAATTGAATATAAAAAATGTAATTTCAAAACACCTGTCATGGAGAGACTATACAGAGCTTTTTTTCATGTTTAACATATTTTTGGTGAAAAAATGGAGAAAATTGAATATTGTGTCTCAATTTTAAAAAAAAAATCTAAGCAAAAGATAAAAATGAACATAGTCGGAAATATAAATGTTTAAAAGTTGAAACAAATATTGTGGGCATTTGGCAACGCGGTAAATAAGTACTTTGCATAAGTCGAGGTGAATATGTGAAGGTGATTATCTCGTTTTACAGAAAAACACTGTTGAACGTGCGTTTGGTTTTCCAAATGCTCCAACAAATAAGCCTATTATTTTTTTCAATACAGTTTGAAAGGAAATGATTACTCAAAGATGGATTGCACTTGCACACAAGGTGGGTCAAGATAAAGTTGGGAGGGCCCAACCCGCCAACCTGCTAACACTGGCAGGTATCAGGGGGCGGGCTAATTTCAGCCTGCCCCGCTCAACCCACGGGTTAGGGGGGTTGAGCCCGCGGGTTGGCGAGTTAGCCCGCCAACCCGCCGTTTTAATTTTTTTAAAAAAATACATATTATATATATTTTCTTACTTTTTTTCATTCTAATATTTTTTTTACAAACGAAAAAGTAATATTAAACTCTATTTTTAGGAAATTATTAATCACTTATTGAGGAGATTGAAAAGAGGATCATGAAAATATACAATCTTATAGAAAAAATTGGGTAAAAGAATAGAAAAAAATTATTTTTATAAAAAAAAAAAGCAGGCCGCCAACCCGCGGTGGCGGGCTCAGGCTGGGGATCCCCAGCCTGCCATCTGGGAGGGTTGTTGGCGAGCTGGCCCGCCCAGCCCGGCAAGCCTTGCGGGCCAGCCCGCAACCCGCAGGCTGTCTCGTATTCCCACCCCTAGGTCAAGTATAGGGCTAACCATTAAACTTACAGGTCGACCCAAAAGAAAATCGAGTTCTTTTTTTTTTAAAAAAAAAAAGAGAATTACTTTAAAGTCCCGCGTTACAAATTAATTACTTTAAAATTTCAAGAGGTTGTTAATGGTAGCTACTTCACTTATCAATGGTACCACTCGACTTTTTTAAATGTAATTCTCCCAAAAAAAAATAAAGCCCCTTGACCCACCTTAAGATGGATTGGTTTATTTTCTTACTTCCTCTTTTTTTTTAATACTAAGTCTCTACCAATGTACTAATAAAGATCGAGTCAATTGGTAATGAATGGACGTTGTATTGGCTCGTCTTTCATGAGTTTAAATTTTACTGTCAATATGAGAACATTATTTGTGGAAGATCTGTATGAATCTCCACAAATATTCTCTAAGCCCGAAAGTATGCCCTTGTTGATAGATGATCTATAAATATTTTTGTAAGTGATTTTAAGTCTGAATACATGATTTGATTCTAGTAAGCCTATGGGACCAACTCACATACATTTGTTTTACCAAAAAAAATAAATAAATTCTACCTCTCTTAGTTATCTTTTTTTTTTAATTACAAAAGCTAAATATTTATTTATATATATATATTATTATACTATATATCATTTTATAAATTAGGTAAATTAGTTTAAAGAAAATTAATAATTATAGACATATTAAATAATTTATTTAACTTTTTAACCTATCTAAAAAATTAGTTAACTCTTTTATTAAAAATAAAAAAGAAGTGGTATCAAATGCCCATCTAGTGTTGTTAGCAAAAAAAAAAATCTATGGGTTTGTTTATGATAATGTTTGGAAAAGCCAAACGCACGTACAATAGTGTTTTTTAGTAAAACGAGATAATATCATCTATATATTTATCTCGACTTGCGTAAAAGTACCTTTCTACCACATCCTTAAATGGACCCGCATTCCCAAGGCATGTCTTGTTCATGAAAAAACGGAAGTTAGTTTTGGTCTCTTAATGACACCTTTTATGACCATAAGTCACGCATCCACTTAATTATACTAGCCTTTGACCACAAAACCAAATTTGAATGTGTGTGTGAAAGGGGGGAGGGTGTTTCAAACAGAGTATTAATTGCCTTTATAACACCACGTAATAATGGTATCAAAATTCAAAAGGCTTCTAAATTTATTACAAATTCACGTAAATATTTTAATAACAAAAAATAATAGAACATCAAATACTCATAATTAATTCATGAATTTATAA
>JANTPZ010093460.1:0-16062 GCA_025593235.1 Vachellia pachyceras | reverse complement strand
GTTTAAAGTTGAGAAGCACTATTACTAATAAATATTAATGTACGACATTATATAAGATAGAAGAAATAATATTTCAATACAAACTGACATATTGTTTGTTCATGTTCAAGTGAACCACATGAAGGACATCGATTATACCACTGTGTAACTTTACAAGCAGGGATCTACGAGAATCAAAAGTCGTAGAATTAAAGTCCAAATTGAATACTGTGTTGAAAGCTACCGTACGTCGGAATTAATACATTGAAGAACATTTACTCCTTAACAGGATTCTATTTGCAAAGAAATGGTTTGCAGCAAGCTGTTTGTTTCTTTTCCTGGCATATTACAATATATGAATTTTTTTAATGTGGTCTTCAATAATTAAAATATTTAAGCTCTGATCATCAATTGCATCTCATCTCTCAATTCAAAGTTTAATCCCGATCCTACTTTAGTAATAATTCCATCATTATATTTTTTGTACCAGAACTCATACTTCAATTTCAACAAACGTAATAATATTTTTTACTTACCAAAGTAAACTTCATTTCGCATTGAAAACCATAATGTTTGGTATTTGGTACTCATGATTGCCTTGTTAATTAATTCTCACTATAGTATGATAAAGCCGTACCGTTCAAGAGCTCGATCTGGCTCTGGCAAGAGATTGTATATATAGGATCGGAGAAGCAGAGAGAGGACAAAGACTAGAGATATTGAAGCATATATTGATACAAGATTAATGCAACAAACATAATATATTGATACAAGATAGCAGCAAACTGATCACAAACCACGTTGAAGCATGCACGCATAAATCATAACCCTACCCGTGCTAAGAAAAAGATACAGACGGACGAAAACACAGAACCTACCAAGCAGAGAGACATGAAATGTCACAAGAAAGTACAGTAGAGTCTTACTAACTAGCTGTTACAGTAAATGGTAATTAATTGCATGCATGCGGAATAATGGATGATGGTGGTTAAGTTTTGATGGAATGGCCCACGCCTGGGCTATGACCTGGATTTGTGGGGCGAAAGGCATCAATGTAACCCTCCAGATTCCTAGTGAGTCGTCGAGAGGCAATTATTGTAGTTTGTGTTGTGTCTTTTGCAGAGTTGGCCGGTGAGTGGTCTTGGCTTTGTCTCAAGTTCCTTTCCTCTGTGAAGAGAAGCTCATGGGACAAAACCAACAGCACAAAGAACAAGCAAGTGCGAGCCAAATGTGCCATGTGCACAACTCAAAAGTGAGTGTCTAGCTCAGAGATAGAGGATCTGAAGGAAGCCACTGAAGAAATTCGCTATGCTTCGATGATATTTATAGCCGAACATGCTGTATTATTTTACAGTGTAAATCTTTTAAACACACTAGTCTTTGTATATTATTAAATATTTATATTTATCTTTTTTTCTCTAAACTAATTTTTTTACTCATAGATTGATATATAATTTAATAATATTCAAAAATAAATATTTAAAAGTAACATATTTAATTTCTCCAGAAAATTAATCAAGAATTGAAGGTTGTATTTAAACAGGCTCAAATTCCTCACGTGAGGATTTTGTTTTGGGTCATTACATCTGAGGTTATGCTTTTCTTTGAGGCTGCGCAGAAGAAAAGGGTACTTCCTATTAAATAATCAACAACTCTCTCTCCAGAATGTTCTGGAATATTCTGGAATATCATGGAAGGCTTTAGAATATTCTAGAAGGTTTTAGAATGTTGTGAAAGCCTCTGGAAGATTCTGGAATGTTATGGAAACCTCTAGAAAGTTCCGTAATGTTGTGGAAGCCTTTAGAAGGCTCTGGAATATTGTGGAAGCTTCTGGAAGGATGTGGAAACTTATGGAGAGTTCTAGAAGCTTAGAGTATATTCCAGAACAGTGTAGAAAGATATAGAACATGTAAGATATTTCTAGGTTTGTATAGAAGTTTCTAGATGTAAAATATAAGCCGTAGAATCAAATCGATCTCCACCGTTCGTTAAAGAGGTGGAAGAGTGTAAATAGGTGGTGTGTAGGTGAGTTTGTGTAGAAGTGAGAATTGAGAAGTGAGTGTTGAGAAGTAGAAGTGAGAATTGAGAAGTGAGTGTTGAGAAGTAGAAGTGAGAAGTGAAGTTTCTAGATGTAAAATATAAGCCGTAGGATCAAATCGATCTCCACCGTTCGTTAAGGAGGTGGAAGAGTATAAAAAGGTGTTGTGTGGGTGAGTTTGTGTAGAAGTGAGAGTTGAGAAGTAAGAGAGTTGTGAAGTAGAAGTGAGAAGTGTTGAGAGAGTTGAGTAGAAATGAGTTGAGAGAAGTGATAGAATTGAGAGAGTTGAGTGATAAAACAAAGTGTGTGTAAGTGAGGAACTTGAGTGTGTGAGAAAAATACAAAGTTAGTGTATTCCAGCTCTTCAGTTTCAAATAAAAGTTTCCTTTCATTAAAAATTCCTCCTTCTTACTCAAGCTTCCTGCCGAATACTTCAAGGGTCTACCATCAAACCCCAACAAGTGGTATCAAAGCAGGTTCTACGGGAGCAGCTGGGCTGTTCAGGAGTGGTCATTATAGCTCGGGCATTTTGACGAAAGGTCGTTGAAGTCAATATTATCTCGAGGTTCTGCCGATACGCAGTCTGGGACTGTGAAGTGTTTTGATCTACGATTTGACTTACGTAGTGCTAGGCATCCAAGTCATCATGGTAGAGATGGCACTGACGACTACAAATATTGAAAAGTTAAGTCAGAATAATTATAAGACTTGGTCTACTCGTATGAAATTTTACTTGCTTGGGCAAGAGCTTTGGGATGTTGTTGGTGATAGTAATACCACACAACCAACAAGTTCTGAAGAACTCGGCAAGTGGAAGGTGAAGGCTGGAAAGGCAATGTTTGCCTTATCAGTGAAGATGATTTTCTTCAACACATAAAAGACGCAAAGACACCGAAGGAAGCTTGGGACACACTCGGGACACTTTTCACAAGAGCAAATAATGCGAAACTTCAAAGGTTGGAGAACGAGTTAATGGGAGTCTCTCAACATGATATGACGGTGAGTCAATATTTTAGAAAAGTAAAATCTCTATGTGATGAGATCTCAAAGTTAGCTCCGGAGAGTAAGATATCTGAAAAGCGAATGAGGCGGATTATAATTCACGGTCTACAACCAGAATTTAATGGTCTCATCGCTGCTATTAACGGCTGGGCCACAGAACCAACTTTAGTTGAGTTGGAGAACTTTTTGGCCAATCAAGAAGAGTTGGCCAAACAAATGGCAGAAGTTTCCATTAAGGATAATGAGAAGGCTTTCTATGTAAAAAGGGGAGATTCTCGTAATAAAGGATGTCACTCTACGGGATCCTGGTCAGGAGGGGATAAAAGAAAGAGGCCAAATAATTGGCAACAAAGACAGGATAAAGGAGCTCCACAGCAAGGGGGAGCACGTCAAGTTCAAGATAGACGTAATGAGAAGAAAAGCTTCCAGAAGAATGGCCAGTGCTACAACTGTGGCAAGAAAGGTCACTTCGCTCGTGATTGCTGGTTTAAGAAAGTTGAAGGAAATGTCGTCACCTCCAGTCATAAGAATGACAATGAAGTAGAATGGGACTTTCAAGCATCATGCGCCGTTAAAGAAGAAATACCATTTGAAGATTCCCAAAAAAAGTTGAGATAGTAGCTCCTTGTATCACAGAACCAAAGGAGACAACACTTCTCACGGTGAGTGATAAATTGATCGATTATGAAAATAATTGGATTGTAGATTCAGGTTGCTCCAATCATATAACTGGTGATTGGAAGAAATTATCAAGTACGGTGGAATACAAAAGGAAGAGAATGGTGGTGACTGCCGATAATGCTAAGTTGCCAATCACACATGTCGGTAAGACTGAGATAGTACCTCACTACAATCCTCATCCAGTACAGCTAGATAATGTATTTCATGAGACTGATATGAAGAAGAATTTGCTTTCTGTAGCTCAGCTCACCGATTCAGGAAAGTATGTGTTGTTCGGGCCCAAAGACATCAAGATTTACAAAAGTTTGAAGGTGATTGGAACACCAGTTATAGAAGGTCCATGGCGTGAGTCAATATACGTAATGTCAGCAGAAGGAACGTATGTGGATAAGACAAAGAAGAATGAGACTGCAGATATATGGCATGCACGTTTAGGACATGTTAGTTATACTAGGCTCAAGGTGATGATGAAGAAATCACTGTTAAAAGGTCTCCCTCAGTTAGAAGTACGAGACGGCATTAAATGTGCTGGTTGCCAGTACGGTAAGGCACATCAACTTCCTTATGATGACTCAAAGTTTCAATCACATATGCCACTTCAATTAGTTCACTCAGACATATTCAGGCCAGTAAAGCAAGCATCGGTGAGTGGTTATCGTTACATGATTACCTTCATCGATGATTATTCTAGATACGTCTGGACTTTCTTCATGAAAGAGAAATCTGAAGCCTTAGAGAAGTTTAAAGAATTCAAGATGATGGCCGAAAGTGAGACATGGCAGAAAGTTCAATGCCTACGGACTGATAATGGAGGTGAATATACCTCATATGAGTTCTATAATTTTTTGAGGGAAAGTAATATACGACGTCAACTAACATGTCCTTACACACCACAACAAAATGGAGTTGCTGAAAGAAAGAATCGACATTTAGCAGAGATGTGCAGGAGCATGCTTCATACTAAGAATGTACTAGCAAGATTCTGAGCAGAATGTATGAAAACTGTTGTCTATGTGACAAACAGACTGCCTCAAGCAAGACTCAAGTTTATTTCACCATTTGAGAAGTTATGGAAGACTAAGCCCACGGTAAGTCATTTCCGAGTATTCGGATGTGTATGCTATGTGTTTGTTCCTGATAATCAACGAAGCAAGTTTGAGAAGAAGGCAATGCAATGCATATTCGTGGGCTATGACAATGAACGAAAAGGATGGAGGTGTTGTGATCCAATAACTGGGCGATGCTATGTCTCAAGGAATGTGGTATTTGATGAATCATCTTTATGGTGGTCATCACAGGAGGCTAGTCTACCATATTCTCAAGAATTAGAAGAATTAAAAGTGAATATTTAAGAACAACAAAGGACTAAGAACCAGCAGTCTGCAGAAGAAGATCAAAGTTTGCCAAAGCATCCTAAAGTTAAAAGCCCATGGCAAACAGGAGTACATCACTCATCCCTAGAGAAGGAAGAGACAAATCAATATGAAGAAGATGAAGAAGAAGAAGAAGAAGATCAAGCACAGCCACTACTAAGATCAACACGGGTACGTAAACCAAACCCTAAATATGCTAATGCAGCTTTAGTTGAAGACGTTCGAGAGCCAAATACATATAAAGATGTTGCAAAGCATAAGAAGTGGCAACAAGCCATGGAAGAAGAAATACATGCTCTAAAGCAAAATGAGACATGGGAGTTGGTGCCCAACATGAAGGATATAAAACCCATATCGTGCAAATGGGTTTATAAGCTAAAGACAAAGCCTGATGGGTCAATTGATTGATACAAGGCAAGATTGGTACCATGTGGATTCTCTCAACTTAGGGCAGCGAAGGATGAAGCTTTTATGAAGCAATGCGGAATGACAAAAGATCGAGAGAGTAGTTTTGAGGGGGAGTATTAAATAATCAACAACTCTCTATTCGAAATGTTCTGGAAGATTTCGGAATATCATGAAAGGCTCTAAAATATTCTAGAAGGTTCTAGAATGTTGTGGAAGCCTCTGGAAGATTCTGGAATGTTATGGAAACCTCTGGAAAGTTCCGGAATGTTGTGGAAGCCCTTGGAAGGCTCTGTAACATTGTGGAAGCTTCTGGAAGGATGTGAAAACTTATGGAGAGTTCTAGAAGCTTAGAGTATATTCTAGAACAGTGTAGAAAGATATAGAACATGTAAGATATTTCTAGATTTGTATAGAACTTTCTAGATGTAAAATATAAGCCGTAGGATCAAATCGATCTCCACCGTTCGTTAATGAGGTGGAAGAGTATGAATAGGTGGTGTGTGGGTGAGTTTGTGTAGAAGTGAGAGTTGAGAAGTAAGAGAGTTGTGAAGTAGAAGTGAGAAGTGTTGAGAGAGTTGAGTAGAAGTGAGTTGAGAGAAGTGATAGAATTGATAGAGTTGAGTGATAAAGCAAAGTGTGTGTAAGTGAGGAACTTGAGTGTGTGAGAAAAATACAAAGTTAGTGTATTCCAGCTCTTCAGTTTCAAATAAAAGTTTCCTTTCATTAAAAATTCCTCCTTCTTACTCAAGCTTCCTGCCGAATACTTCAAGGGTCTACCATCAAACCCCAACACTTCCAAGGGCTCTGCTGTGTTAAAATAGAAACGTAAAGGACGTTTTGTCGTACAAGTTGCATGGAATTGAAACCATAGAGTCCAATTAATAGCAGCGATATTCATGAAAAAAAAAATAGCAGCGATCGATGCACATGGGGAGGGAGACTGAGCTCCTGTACTGTCGTTCTCGTGATTCCTTTTGTCGTTTGGAGCGCACTTCGAAGCTATTAAGTCAACAAGTGGAGTGATTTGTTCATTAATTAAAGTATTAAAACAATCTCAAGGAATCTATTTAGCTTTCACCATCACACCGTAGGCCACTACATATACCTCCACATACACTAGAAAGGATCTCTAGTTACTACTTGCGGCCCGACGACCTTGTAATTATTGGTTGAAAAAAGCAATGATTTTTTATGCCTAGCTGAGAAGTTTTCTGGAAAATTGTAAAGCGATGGTGTTAACTTGATAGCAAAAAATTGATAACATTTAGAAGGGAGAATATTCTTATGGCTCGATTTTACTTAAAGTCATAAATAATACTACTTATATCATTTCATATAAGATCTAATTGATTAATTTTAAAGATAAAGAAAATTAGATAAATATTTAATTATAACATGTATTACGTGATATATTCTAAATATTTGTGTATTATTATATTATATATCGGTTTATAAGTTAGACAAATTAGTTTAGATTAAAAATGATAAATATAAATATTTTAAAATAATTTAGTTAATTGAACTAAACTATCTTATCTTATATTAAGAATTGGAGAAATTAATTCTAAATAAAGCTATAATTTTAGGTTCTCCAAGAAATAATTTTCCATAAAACTGAAGTCTTTGAATGTAAGCCTCCCAAATTAAGTTAATGCTCCATTGTTTGAATGTATTCCGTATAATCTTGCATGTTAATATGCATAGTTTATAACGTAACCATGATGCTGGTGGTGCATAGATTAAATCAATTACGGATAAAGCAAACAAGTATTGAGCTGATGAACATACTTAACTAAGACAGATCGAACGATACGCAATTGCAGTATATTTCCTCGTTAATTCCTCGTTAATTAATATATTTGCAATATATTGAGTCGTCTCGTGAGAATATCAACTGATTATTAGTTAGTTAAGTGAAAATTCGATTTGTATTTGTTTTCACCTCCCGATTTTGTTTTCTTAATGAACATTATGTATACCCTTCTCATGAATCAGTTTCTGACCTTTCATTCACAGACATTGCTTTTATTTGTGAACATTTTAACATGGATAAAGAGACTATATATTTTGATGAGAAAAGATCGAATGATTGATCCAGAGAAATATATATATATATATATATTTGTAAGCTAAGTCGCATGATAGAACAAGAAATTCATACAAATACTTTTCCCTGCTTTATATTGCATGCAAGAAGAGATCATTATATAAAACAAACGACAAATGAGCATTTGATTCATTTTAATTTCACACAGACGCGCACACAAACAAACGCGCACACACACACGATTAGGATGCAAAACATACAAGAAAACGTACGTAGTGCCTAACCAGCTAATGCAGTTCAACGAGCACACACATGCATGCTGCAGTTACACACACACAAACGTGACAGAAATTAAAAAGCTCTTAGGTTTTTATCTCTTGATGAAGAGCTTGCCCAATACCACGGTCGAAACTTGGGTTAGCAGGTCTGGAGAAGTCAGTTTTTGATCCTTCTGTCAAAGAATATTCAACATTTGGAGGATTCTGAAGATCCACGTGAACCTTCGTTTTCGTATCTTTATTGTCCTCTTCAGATATCCGATGACCAACCCCAGGACTGTTTCCCGGTGTTGTTGGTCGATGAGTCTTTACTTGATCTGCATTTGAATATTCAAAGACATCATCATTAACGTGCTGGTTTGTCGTGGCGAGTGAGTGACCAGCCTTCTCTTTTGCAGGAGGAACAGTGCCATTAATGCTACTGTCTTCGTTCTTCCTCAATGCCCTTATCTGCCTTCCCTGAGTTATAACAATTCCATGACAGGCAATTAGAACGAAAACAACTACTAAATATTTGTGTATGGCCAGAAATTGATCCATATATGAAAACAAACTTGGAGATTTTGGACACTAGATAGAGCAAGGTGTCTAAGGAAATAGCTAGAGGAAAATCCGTGAATGAGGATGAAGTGATCGAGGATCTTAGGGTTTTTATAATCTTGGTCGAGTATCTAGACTTTCCTTAGATTCCATTTAAGCTCTCAGTTTTGATTATGTGATCATTTGACTAATGGGAGTGGGTCGGTATGATGGATAATATTTTAACCTTGACAAATTCAAATTCGTATTTATTTCTCTCCATTTAGTTATCTCTTTTTTAAAAGAATTAAAATCATAAAGAAAAATATAAAAAAGTGTTCTTCAGAGCAACCCACACACTCTAACATGTAGAGTGCAATTAAGCTCCTTCTCCCTCTTTAGTTTTTTGTGAATAAAATTTTTGGTTCGGTTGGACCTCATAAATTCACCAACCTTAGGGCCATGTATATGTCAATTGTAGTTTAGTCTTTCACTTATAGAGTAGTATCTCCCACTGCACGAGGCCACGGATTGTGCTCTCTTTAAGTTATATAATTCTCTCTTACAATTGTTTATGTCACTTGTAGTTTAGTTTATGAATTTGTTATTCCTTTAGTACAATAATTGTATGTCCTACAATATTCTTGGTTTACATATGGTTGATATCTAAGTATCCGATATATTCATTTATTAGAATCTTCACATATGACCAAAGTATATGCTGAGAGTTGTTGACCACGGAATATTTGTGAGTACGGAAACGGGGAACTAACATTTTGACTACATAATGACCATTCATGGTGGACAATGTCCTTGAGAAATTGGTTTGAAAAACAGGAAGGCGAAATAATTGAGATACGGAAGAAGGGTAGGCCGACGACTGGCGGATCATACATTGGACCCAGAAATATTTAACATGAAGATTCTGTCTCGTTCCTTTGTCCACTTACACAAGCAAAAAATTACTTTTATGTATAAGTGAATGGTCCCTATTCAATCTCAGAAATCTTAATAATTTCTTCGTGGAATAACACTCAAGTGAGCAATATCTTTTGCTCGTAATTTAAAAAGTAATGAGGTTACATGGTCGTTGCGAGGTACGTAAAGAAAAAGAATTCTTTATGTCTCGAAGTGTTCTCGTAATCATATATTTGATTTGCTTCAAGATTTGGTCCTGCACTACATTCATCATATTTACCGACCCTTGTTCTGGTAGGACCCAAATCTCATATTTGATGGTTCATGTACTATTTTCCTAATATATATTTAACTTCATCAACTAGCTGGTGGAGTACTAGGTGCCTGATTTCTCTCTCTACTTCTCTTTCTATTAATCATGGAACAAAATATGGTGGAAACTATATCTGGTTTAAAAGTTACAGAAGAAGCTAAGCACTAAATTTGTGCATGCGTGCAGGAGGGAATGAGCTATTAGTATTACTTATTATGATTACAAAAGGATGGTTTACAAGAGGCCAAATTTGACCTAGTTTCTTTAGTCAGAACGCCAAAAATATGGACTTTAAACATATCTAAATACAGCTTTTGCACAATTTCTCTAGAGTTTGGTCATTGTCTGGTGTTAACTTTTGTTTAGATTAAGAGTTTTTTTTACTAAGCATATGCATTATTCTACTAAAGGCAATTTGGTTAAAGGCACTAAATATTGGCAAATCTCTTGGTGGGATTTGAACCTCTGGTTCACAGCGTAATAAGGTAACAAACCTTTCCATGATCCTCTATTTGTTACTATTATTATTAGATTATTAGATGGGGGATTTCTATCTTAATTACTACTAATGATTATAATTTTTTTTTCAGTTTGTCTCCTTGTATATTTATGTTGGTATGCATGGGTATGTACATGTACACTCTCATTGAGTCGTTTCGTGATGAACAAGCACTAAGTCATGAGATATTTTTGTGGTGACAATCATGCTTGATTTATTTTTCCGATTTTATACAACATGCAAAGAAATTGACCTTATTGTTAAAGAAACTGATCTGATTTTTACCACCGATTCGTTTCATTCAATTAATCGCTGTACAAGTGTTAAAATGTTTTGGGCTTGTGGACTTTAATGCATCTTGTAATACCTATCATCCTAATATATATACTGCAATAAGAAAAATACTAAAATAGTTTAAATTTTCATTTTATCATTTTTAAATTAAATCAAATCTACTTTAAAATTTTGTGATATTTTTTTCGCGAAAGATTGTATAAAATATAGAACTCTATTGTTTCATTATACAAGATAATACAATATCTCTTACTTTATCTAGAGCTAATGATCAAAAGGAAGATATAATATACACTTTGATTGCAAGTGCTCCCGAAGCCCTAAAATTAAAAGAAATGCCATAACTCACATACGCTTGGATTTGCATCAGTAGTGCTTCCCAAGAGGACCAAAAGAGGAATATAATATACCTATTTGGGCTGTTTGGAAAGATTTTTTTCTCATTTTTTTTCACGTTATGCATAAGTTGAAACAAAACTCCTCTCACTTGCTTACTTTAATTTAAGTAAAAACATTTTTTCAGCGTAGGTGAAGTCATAAGCGGCATGACCACTTGCTTGTGTAATGTGGGATTCCTAGGGCCTACCCCTTTAACTTGTCAGAACTAGTCATACAAATATAAATTAATTTCCATGAAACCCAAGTTGTAAGGCAAAGAAGCAAATGTTGAGACATAACATGGCTAGAAGTTCTAAGAGGTAAACCGTCTCGTTCTCGTAAATTTCAAAAAATAAACTTAATAAAAAAAAGTGAAAGCCTTTCGTACAGTAAATTTTAAAAGGATTAATCCAAGTCCAAAATGAGTCAGAGATACCTTTAATTAATAAAAAATGTTGGTAAGCCTTTCGTACAGTAAATTTTAAAAGGATTAATCCAAGTCCAAACTGAGTCAGAGATACCTTTAATTAATAAAAAATGTTGGTATGGTCATACACATGAAAAGTATAAAGTATCCATGATGGGGATGTCGCTCATGTAATGTAACCATGTACTGATGCATATATTGTCTAATTAGAGGAATTCAGTTTATATTGAGAAAAGGTAAAAGGTAGATCTCTCTATACACACACACACATTACAGCTAAGTTTGCTTTATAGATAAGAATTAAGATTCAAAACCCTCCTACAATGAAGCATTTGTATACTACGTGTGTGTGGGGGAATTCCGTTGAGAAAAATGAGTTTACAGATTTTGAAGTATTTTGTGAATTTTAAAATAGTTTTACGGATTTCAATATGGTTTCTATAGATTTCGAGATGATTTTTACAGATTTTAAGATTGTTTTGTCTTGACTTATGTATACCGTTGGGGAAACGGTGTTCCCAAACAAATACGACAAGATGTAGTTCAATGAGAGGTGTATGATATGATTTAATTTACTATGTTTTATTTGTATATTATTGGGTAAGCGTTGTGGGAACTGGTATGCAGGTAAGAATTTCTCTATTTGTTAATGTGATCATCAATTAAGGTTGTGATTCGATGAAAAGGACAAAAAAGATTCTTCATCTTGAACTATACAAATCCGATTTTATGGACACCGTTCGTGCACCACTGCGGTACAGCCTAACACTTTGCTTTTTTGGCTTTAAAAAATGTGGACACAACGTGAGCAACCAATAGCACTGCCATTTAATTAATTTTATCATCGCATTTTTTTTTTCAATTTTTTATGTACTTTTTGTCTAGAATACTCACAAGTACTGAGGGTTCCACAATCCCAGGAGCTAAACTTTTGCAAGATTCTCCATTAATTTAGTTTCAAATTGCTCCATGATCAGCTATGACAAAAAAAAAAAAAAAAAGATACGTATGACTCCGCATAGTTCATATACTGCCCAACCATATACTAACAACATTGATCCTTATATAACAATTAGATACCTAATTTATAGATATTAAAAAAATTAGTGAAATTATATATTTGTAATAATCCTATTTTGATTTTTCTAAACTATCATATTTAAAAATATTAAAAACATTAGTGAAATTAGTTTTTTTGTAATAATCGTGTTTTAATTTTTCTAAACTATCATATTTAATTATGTGCATTAGAACTACTTTTGATTAAGCATCCCTTAATGTAATCAATATGGATATTTTAAATACAAAAATTATAAATATAAAAGATAAAATGGATTGATATATTATATTTAGGATAAATTAAATTGCATGTTTAACTCATATATTTAGGCTTGTTTGGGATCACAGTCACAAACCTAAGTTTTGTGACAAAACCTTAGTTTAGTCCAAATATTTATACTTTTTCAAAATCTAAGTTTATAACAAAATCTATGTTTGAAACTTAGGTTTTGAAAAAGTTATTTTCTTATCAAATCACACACTTTCTCAGTAAATTTTCTCATTCCTCTTTTTTTCTTTTCTACTTATTTTTACCTTGAACCCGTAAAAGCAACTAACTTCATAGACACAATCATGGACATTGGCAGATTCAGGACCCAGACTTAAAGGGTGCAAACTATTTTTTGAGAAGATAATTGAGACTTATTCTTAATATCTTTTGAGAAAAATTTGAGCAAAAATTAAGTGGGTTCAAAATTAATAAATGAGTGGGTGCAAAATAAATCATATAGTACTAATATATACCTAATTTTCTAGGAGTGCAGAAAAGTATGTAGGTCCGCCATTGATCACGGAATCACCTTTAAAACCTAAATTTTTTCTCAAAATCCGTAAAAGTTATTCTTCCAAAATCGATTTTTCAAAATCTAAAATTTACCTCAAATTCTGTTAAAATTATTTTTAAACTGATTTATAAACAAACACTCGTAGTTGGACACATAGGCTCTGTTTGTTTTGCCCGTTGGCATAACGGATGTGCTTACCGAGACACTTTTCCTTTTACATAAATTGCCTTAGAATCTGTGTCCGTTTTCTTAACGGACTATCCAAACGGAGCCATAGTATGTTTCAAGGCGCATTATTTTTGCTTTTTTTTTTATAGAAATCTATTTTATTTGCCTGACTACGACAAGCTCTAGTGGTAGGGCAGGGGGACACGCCAGCATGTGGTCACATCTCTTCTGACTTCACTTTTGATTCGGGCCATCATTTTTTTTTTTGAGTGATGATTCGGGCCATCATTAATTATGAACTTTTGCATTTTTAATTAAGGCGTGTAATTTTAAAGGAGTGACTCATGAAAATATTGATTTTCTGCGGAGCGATCAAATAAACAATGAATACAGTGCAATGCCATCTCGAAGGATATAAAGCATATGTGGATGTGTATACGTTTAGTTTATATCATTTAACGTACTTAACTGAAGAATTTTAATTCATGACCATAACTTGTAAAAAGGGAATTTGAAAATTTTGGTTTTCAGGTTACTATTAGGAGCATCCTAAAAATGGTTCAAACTTTAAAAAATTATAATTAATTGTAAAAAAATTAAAATTGAGTGATTCCAAGTTCTATGCGATGGTAACAGGATAAATTTGAGAAGAAAAATAAGTTTTGGACAATTTCACTTCAAATAGTGCCCGATTTTAATTTTAAAGGTTAATGTTTATTTAGTTATTTTCCATTTTTAAATATTTTTGCTCAACTTTGGAAGGACATATTTTTTAGTATAGTTGCTGATTTGGGTGTATTAGCACTCATTTTAAAGGGAAAAATTAGATATATTTGGTGGTAAAATATCATTTCCTAACTCATTGAATTGATACAAAATGAATATGTTAATTTTGTGTCCATTTTCGTTGACTTTAATTCCCTTACATCATATTTGGTCCAATCGAGTTTAGAGTTACTTTGATCATGCAATCTCAATGCATTTGGGGCATTCTGAAATATTCTAATATGCTTAAAAATAAATCTACCACTACACATGCAGTCATCCTTAAACCACATATAAAACCTTTATGGTATTTACAAGCTTCAAAACGCTAAGTAGGCAACAAAGGTTCTCACCAAACGTTCAAACAATCACCTTCTTCTTTCTTCTTCTCTTTTTCAAACAATCACCTTTAAGGTTTGATTACATTGATTGAGCAAGATTCTTGAGAATCTTAATAACATAAGCGAGCATTATTCAATCATATAATATGCATTTAAAAATATGACAACCAATTTTTCTCATGGCCTCATATATAGTTTATTCCTCATCTTATTAGCTGACCGATGCTTTTCCCCATTTACATAACCTGTCTTTGTTAATATAACTCAACCAATTTTTGGGAATTCTTCAAAACTAAAGTCTCTTGAGAACGCAAGTTTTTCATCATACTTTTTCCAAATTTAATTTCAAGGGCCTTCAGTGTTGGGTTCCTGAGTTCTGTTAATATCATTTCAGGGAAATTACACAAACTTCAAGCGAAAGAAATTAATATTGTCATGTTTTGAAAAATCTTCAAATTTTGTGTCCATTTTCGTTGACTTTTACTCCCTTGCATCGTATTTGGTCTTGAGTTAGGAGTTACTTTGATAATGTAATCTCAATGCATTTGGAGCATTCTGAATTATTCTAGCATGCTACCACTACATATGCAATAATCCATAAACCATCCATAAAATATTTATGGGTATTTACAAGCTTGAAAATGCTAAGTAGGCAATAAAGGTTCTTACCAAACCTCCAAACAATCACCTCCTTCTTTCTTCGTCTCTTCTTAGATGAGGATGACATAAGGTTTGATTACATTGATTGGGTAAGATCCTTGAGAATCTTAATAACATAAGCAACCATTATTCAATCACATAATATGCATTTATGTAAAAATATGACTCAACCAATTTTTCTCATGGACTCATATATAGTTTATTCCTCATCTTATTAGCTGACCGATGCTTTTCCCCATTTACATAACCAGTCTTTGTCATATAACTAAACCAATTTTTGGGAATTCACAACTAAAGTCTCCTGAGAACGCAAGTTTTTCATCATACTTTTTCCAAATTTAATTTCAAGGGCCTTCAGTGTTGGGTTCCTGAATTCTGTTAATATCATCATTTCGGGGAAATTACACATAAACTTCAAGCGAAAGAAATTACTATTGTCATGTTTTGAAAAATCTTCAAATTATTGCCAAGTGCTGAGGGACCAGAGGGTGAGTGATTGTGGGTTTGAAAAGAAGAGTTTATCTTGATTTATGATTAGTGACACATTGGCTTGTCAACTGAGGTATACTTAATTATCATTAGTGGCATGGTGACTTGTCAATATATATAATTAATTATGCTACATGGATTTATCATAAGTGACATATTGACTTGTCAATTGAGCTACATTAACTTATCATTAGTGACACGTTGATTTGTTAATTGACACAGAAAATAAATTTGTATTTTCACAATTCTAATAAATCGCCCACATGTCTTTAGTGACTTGACAATAATTGAAAGATTTTTTGGGACTTGGCAGTATATATTAATTTCTCTTACTCGGGGTCTGCGTTTAATTTCCCCTTTATTTTGTCACATAGTTATCATAAGCAATGAGAAATTAAAGGACAAATGAGTTCCTCTAGAATAATTGTCGGTGAGGAAATTTTAAAAAAATTCCTGAGACACATCCAACTGAAGCCGCACGTTCTCTTGCATAAAATGAATACTTTACCTCTGTAGGTGGAGAAGGTACGCCTCTTTTATCGGTGCATTTTGATGGTGCGCCAATTTACATCAATTCTTTAAAAAATCAATGTAAGCCCTTAGTTCAGTTTGTTTTATAAATTTATAATTTGTTTTAAAAT
>JANTPZ010093459.1:0-13932 GCA_025593235.1 Vachellia pachyceras | reverse complement strand
TTTTTGGGGAAATTTCTGCAAAAACTTCATGTTAGCCTGATGCTCAAGCCCAACAAAAACATGCTATAAAGGGTTCAGTTTCTACTTTGTCCAACAATATGCAAAAGGCACAACAAATAGTAGTTTTATTTTAAAAAAAAATAACAATATAGCATTCACATAATGGGCCTATTGGTACAGTTACACTGAAAGAGTATTGGATCTATTGTAAGAATTGATATTGGGCCAAATCCATTTCAAATGATCCAATATAATACACAAATGGGCCCATGAGGTTAATAAGGCCCACATTACATCAAATTAGATGATGCTGGGCTTTCATAAATAATAAAAAAAAGGACATAAATGAAGTTATTGTTTTCGTTTTGATGAAGTTGATGTTATGATACTTTTGAGTTTGGAATGTTCCATCGAATTTATAGAATAATATAAAGTGACAATTTTTTTAAACACATGTATAATTTGATTGGAGACAATTCTGTTTAAGTCACTATCGCTTATTAATATGGGATTGATTCTTTCCGTTACACTTAGTTGGTCAAATTGATAGATTTTAGGAAGAGAATATCATCACATAGCTTACATGGATGGGAATAAAGTTTCTAGTTTCAACAAAGAAATTGCTTGGTGAATAGAAATATGGTGGAGCTTCAATGTGTTTGTTTGAGAACACCGTTTCCCCAACGGTATACATAAGCCGAGACAAAACCATCTTGAAATCTGTAAAAACTATCTCAAAATCCATAAAAACCATATCAAAATCCGTAAAACCATCTTGAAATCTGAAAAATACCTCATAATCTGTAAGCTCCTTTCTTCTAACGGAATTTTCAAACACACCCAATGTCAAGCGAAGAGAAGCAACTCATTGTAGGAGGCAAAATGTGAAGTGATTGGGAAGATAGTTGGAATCGCTAGAAAGTTGCTCAGAATTTCATCACGTAGCTTTATAAACTTTTTTATTGTTATTTTCTTTCTTTCTTTCTTTTTGTGATTAGGAAGATAGTTGGAATGCACTTAAAGTAGAGGTTGTGAAATGGTAAGAAAACAAAAAACAAAAACAAAAAGGGAAAAGACACTTGAGAGTTTAGGGATATGAGATCATGAATACGATTGAGCCCATGTTTGATAATATGTTATAAGAATGATTTTACGGATTCCAATGTAAGTATGTGAGAGAGATTTTGTCTCAACTTACATGCAATGTGATTGAGAATCCGTTGCCAAACATGCACTAATTGTTTCTCAATGATTTGGATTCCAAAGCAAAACCATTTTCGTTGAAAACTTTTTAAATTAGTGTGCAATTCATCATCATCTAACACCCTTTCTTATTGAGACCTGTAGACATGTCAAACACTTGTGATTTATTTGTAGTTCCTTGATCTTAACAACATTGTTCTCATTTAAATGAATTTTTTTTGATAAATTTAAATGGTAACTCTATGATTAACTTATAAAAGAATAGGCTTTCAATTTTAATTATTATTATTTTTTATTGTTTTCTCTTGCATCTTATTTTCATTTATTAGATTTTTATAAACTCACCTGTCCATTCTTCTTCTTCTTCTTCTTTCATTCCGTGATAACCGAACAGGAGATTGGTCTTCATTAGTATTAATTATAGTTCAAATTCCTATGAATTTCATATTGACGTGTATATATTATAATTATAAAGATCAAAAGTCAACAAGATTATTAATTTAATCAAATCTTCTTCATCATCAAAAGCGTAATGAAGAAACAAATGGCGACGTGTTAGCATGAGGATGTGACACGTAAACGTTGTCGCATAATATGTGTACAAAAGCAACAGTATAGGCGTCCTCTTGAGTCTTGATGCGAACCTTGTTCTTTCCCACTTACTGGTTCCGATCAAACGTATCATCATCACTCACTCAAGCTCTCTCAGCCTCATCTTCTCGTCAGACCTCTTCTCTTCACTCTTCAACTTAATCTGCCAATGTCGACCGCCAGAATTCAACCCACAGCTTGTGCCCTCTCCTCCACCATCAAACAACACCTCCGCCTCCGCCCCCAACCCTCCCTTTCTTTCAACCACTGCGCAATTCGTGGCCGTGGCACGCTCCGCAGGACCCTTAGGGTTTCTATGTCTTCTGCTCCTTCGTCCATCCCTCTTGAGATTTGCGTCAAAGCTTCCGTTACTACTCCCAGCAAGCTTGGCGACTGTAATGAATTTTACCTATCGTCGTTAACATTCTGTTTGGCTTTCTTAGCTATATTAAATTTATCTGTTTTTGTTCCTTTTTGGTAGTCGGGGGAGCGTTGGAGAGATGTGATGGGTTACTTTTTTGGGGATAAAGGATGCAGATTGAAATTTAAGCTTTTTTTTTTTGCTGTAATGCTGCGTAGGTCACAGAATGAATACACGCAACACGAGGTGAAATAATTAAAATGGATGGTTTTGTAATTGTGATTTTGTGCATCTGTTCTTTAGAGTGATGGATTTGTCTTGTGAAAGAAAATCCAGAATTAGGAATTCGCTGGAGGTGAAATCTGTCGTTTGACATCGAATATGTCTTTCATTCTACCTTGAGCTTTTGTTAACTAGAATGAAGGATGAAAAAAATCTTGGAAGGAAAATTAGAAAGATAAAAGTAAATAGCTTCTCTCAATTTATTATTATTTTTTTCAACCCCTCCCCGGGGGTTTTTCCTCAGTACCTTGTGCTTTTCTTGGTCACTGTTCTGTTAAATACTTTAATTGGTATATATGCACGCAAATCATTTTTTCCAGAAGAAAATAAATTATTATGTTCTGCAATATTCATCTAAATAGATTACTATTATTCCGTATAGGACTTTTGTACCCTACTGAGATTTATGATTACATAAGAAATAGATTTCTGTTTCAGAACATAACCTTCAATCAGAGGATGGATGAGATAATACATCTTCCTATATTCCCTAATTATGTAGTTAATTGTTTACATATGCTCTGCTTCAAGATGCATCTTTTCTCCTTTGTGCTTCAAAAAATCACTGATTGGTTGTCCTTAGAATTGCCTTTACAGGCCCCTTTTGCCAAAGAGTATTGCTGACATTGGAGGAAAAACACCTACCTTATGACATGAAGTTGGTGGATCTGAAAAACAAGCCTGAATGGTGATCTTCTGGTCCATACCTTTTGTTACTTTCTCCAATCATACGGGACTTTATATTAGCTTTTTTCATAAATCTGAATCACAATCACTTGCTGAGAACAAAAATGTTTTGGTACCACTTTGATAGTTGCTTTATGTTCCTTGTACTGGTATAGGTTCTTAAAAATCAACCCAGAGGGTAAAGTTCCTGTGGTAAACCTTGATGAGAAGTGGGTGGCTGATTCAGATGTTATCACACAAGCATTGGAAGAGAAGTTTCCTAGCCCACCATTGCGAACCCCACCTGAAAAGGCATCAATGTATGTTTGATTATTTTGGTGGTATAGGCATCTTTCTTCTAGATTTCCGAATTATAAAAAAAGTACATTGTTTCATTGCAATATAACACTAGTGTGTATAATGGGAAATGGCATGGAATTCTTAGACAATTATGAGGTTATGCAATCTTATAGGAATCATTGCACATATTTTTATTCATGCCACGTAGCTCTTATGCCATTTATTTCCTCATTGTCATATAGGTTAATCGCCCCGATACCATTGGTGAGCTGGGCATGGGCACTATGTTTATAGTCATTTATAGTTATTGGAGATACTGAATATTCAAGACATTTTCATTTTGGTTTTTGTTGTTCACTATATTTGAAATTTGGAAACAGATGAACCTCTGGGAGTACAAGTTTCATTTTGATAAATTTAATTCATCATGCATTCTCATTTTGAGTGTAGTAATGTGAAGATCAGGTCTTGTCATTTGTCTTCCTCTGTATTTCTGTTTTTTGATTTTAATATTTAATCTGTTAACTTATTTTGGGGTATTACTTAATAAAGAACCGTCCATTTTTTCACTTAGAGATGCATTTTTCAACTTTTAAGTTTGTTACATAACCTATATTATGCATCTGTAGCATGCATACTTGGCGTAGTTTCTAAGTTTGTTGTTCAATCTTGTGACTTGCTATGTTTGGCTACCTTGAATTGTATGCTTAGATAAATTATCTTAAAATTTGTCTATAGTGGCTCAAAGATCTTTTCTACATTCATTGGGTTTCTCAAGAGCAAAGATCCAAATGATGGGACAGAGCAAGCCTTATTAAGTGAACTAGGCTCTTTGAATGATTACCTCAAGGAAAATGTATGACTTCTTTCTTCTGTCATCTGTTTACTTTATGCTTGCAATCTATGTTTGTTTTTTGATTTGGAGATAAACTTGTTTGATGGCATATAGGAGACATAAATTTTGGTAATTGGTCTACAGAGTCTGGATTTTCTAGAGGTCTTCATTGTAAAGTTTTGAAGATGAAAGAGAGAAGATAGAAAGCAAGAGAAGAAAAAAAAAAATGGGCTACACACTTTTATATTGCGTCATTCTCTCTTCAAACTTGACATTCTAACTGAGCCTATATGAATAGAGATCCCTAAATGCATGCTCTTTGATGATGATATATAGTTCTTTTGCCGAATCAAGGGAAGAGATTAACTTTAAACTTAAGATTTGGAGCAGGGCTTTAGAGTCAAAGGGCTTTCGCCTAAGTAGGAGCAAGACATAATACATACATTGTAATTATCGGCTAAGTAGGAGCAAGACAGAATACATACATTGTAATTTTAATAAGAGACAAGTTGGAAGTGATTTGGAGGTAACATTGGGGATCAAATCATTCTGCAAGTGACAAAGTTAAGATATTTGGGATCAATTATACAAAATGATAGTGAAAATGATGGTGGTGTTAACTATAGAATTCAAGTTAGATTGATGTGTCCCACATCAGTTAGGAAGGGAAGGTCCTGGGTGGTATATAAGCGAGTTCGCGCCTCGTCTTCACAAACTAGCTTTTGGGGGCAAAAGGCCGGGTTCATGCTACCGTTTGGTATAGGAGCAACCTTCACCTTGTTGGTCATGGGTGTGCTCCTGGTTTCTATGGGGTCCCTCGCGAGGATGCTCGATTTAAAGGGGTCGGGAATGATGCGTCCTACGTCGGTTAGGAAGGGAAGGTCCTGGGTGTTATATAAGCGAGTTGGCACCTCGCCTTCATGAGCTAGCTTTTGGGGGCAAAAGGCTGGGTTTGTGCTACTATGAAGGCGATGCGCGAACTCGCTTATATACCACCGGGACTTTCCCTTCCTAACTGATGTGGGATGCATCATAGATGGTGTAACTGGAGACAAGCTATTTGAGTTATTTGTGATTGAAAAGTGCTAAATAGAGTAAAAGGAAAGTTTTATCATACGGCTACAAGGCCAATATTGCTATATGGTAGAGAATGTTGGGTTTTAAAGAGACAATATAAGCATAAAGTAGTAGTCGCTGAGATGAGGATATTGAGATGGATGTGTGGCCATACAAAAACAGATAGGATTTGTAGTGATGTCATTCATGGACGAGTTGGTGTGGTAGTCATTGAGGAGAAAATGATGGAGAATTGCTTGAGGTGGTTCGGACATGTACAAAGAAGGTCATTGAATGCATCAATAAGGAGGGTGGACAAACAGTGTGGACAAACAGTGTGGAGTCATGTGAGAGTGAGTAAAGGAAAACCGAAGTATACTCTTAAAGAGTTTATAGAGAGGTCTTCTGATTAATAATCTATTCAGAAATATGGTTCATGATAGAGCGCAATGATGTTTAATTCATGTAATCGATCCCACCTAATGGGATCAAGCTTTGTTGTTGCTATTGTATTCTCTCTTCAAGCTCAACAAGAATTTTATGAAGAATTCTAGAAGATCCTTATACCTGCGCTTCAATTCTTGTTTTTTAACTCAAGTCTGTGCTTTGACCATGGTCAGTTTTAATCAAATAACAAAGCACAGAGTCCCCTATTCTAATATACCTGTGCTGTTTTCTTCCCTTTTTCCCTAGTTCTTGTGAGTTGTGAATTTTCCACCAATCCTCCCTTTTATTTTCTCGGAAAGGTCAACAAAGGTTGATGTCATTTGTTAGAATCTAAAGGCTTATAAAAAAATTTAAGAAAACTGAAATTCAACAGTGTACTGATGTATAATTGCTTCTCCCAGTGATGTTATTTATTTTTTTTAAATCGACAATATATGCATTAAAAAAAATTGACAATATACAGGTACATTTCTTCATTTTTTTTATAATAAAATAATTGACTGATGTTTTTCCCTTTAAAGGGTCCTTTTATCAACGGGAAAGACATATCTGCGGTAGACTTATCCCTTGGACCAAAGTTATACCACATGGAGATTGCTTTGGGACATTATAAGAAATGGACGGTTCCTGATTCACTCCCCTCTGTGAAGTCTTATATGAAGGTATGTTCAGGATGAGCCTACTGTCTCTTCATGCTTCATCGCTTTTAAGCAAGTTCCTGATCCTGCCTATGATAATTTTGTTAATTCTGTGAGTGACCTTCGGCGATCTTCTCTTCAAAACACAATACTATATTTCACGGTCAGATAGACTGAAACATTATTCATATGATGCTCTTGTAGAGTTGAACTGCAAAACTCTATTCTCAGACCTTGAATGATATGACTGGCTACTTCCATATCCACATTTTTTTGATGTGTGATAAACGCCAGGACCTGATTAATTCTGTGGCAATCATATCCATAAGAACCCTTGGCTAGTGGTTGAGAAAGCTTTTTAACAAGGGCAAAGATCTGAAATTGGGATTTCTTCTCTGATCTAACCTCATCTCCATTTAAGATGCTGATGCTCCAATATCTGCTTGCATCAATTTGATATATACTGTAGCCCAAATTTGAGTATCATACTTGTGAAATATTTTTGCTCTAATTGATTGGTGTTTACTAATTTTTGGGAATTGAATTGTCATGCTGGGTTTTGATACCCTTGATTGCTTCTAACGATGTTGAAACATGCAGGCTATTTTCTCGAGGGATTCATTCATCAAAACACGTGCACAACTGCAGGATGTCATTGAAGGTTGGCGTCCAAAAGTTGAGGGCTGAAATCTACTGATGCCGTTCAATTTTCTTTATAGGGGTCTCAGGTCTTTACCTGATTCTACTCAACCACGCACACAACCAATCCACACACAACTCGATATCCATTTCATTTTGTCTTATAATTTTGATCATTCACATTATGCTGTTGTTAATGATATACAATTTTAACAATATTAGGCTAGAAAGTGAGCTATGTTTTGGGAAGAATGGATAATATATACCCAAGAGGAGTCTGAATTACACCCTTGATTTCCCAGAACCAGAAGGAGCAGGCGAACTGCATAAGGAATAAGATTATGTAGTCATTAAAAATGTAAGAAATGCTGATACTCTGTGCAGCTAACAGGTGCACAGACCGTGATAGAGACTATGCAAATTCACTCCTCAACCAGAAAGAACATGCCACTTGTTCACAAAAAAAAAAGGAAAAGAAAAGAAAAAAGAAAGAACATGCTACTTTTGTCTATTGAGAAAATATTTCGCTAAGTGATACAAAGGAGCAGCCTTTCCAGCATCAAAATGAGAAAGTTCAACTAAAGCCTTGTCCAATAACTCACTTGCAAACTTGTTAGCCCCATCCACACCCATCAGTTTTGGATACGTAGCCTTGTCACTAATCAGATCCTTCCCTGCAGTTTTTCCTAACTCCTCTGAAGACTTGGTCACTCCCAATATATCATCCACAACTTGATACATCAACCCAATACACTTGCCATAGCTCCTCAATCTCTCTACTTCATTCTCATTCCCTCCTCCCATTATTGCCCCACACACAGCCGTAGCTTCAACTAATTTTGCTGTCTTGTGGGTATGAATGTACTCCAATTCACTCAAAGTGACCATTTTCCCCTCACTATTTAAGTCAAGAAACTGCCCTCCGGCTAGCCCTTTCGATCCTCCTGCTGAACCAAGCTCAGAAATAACTTGCAGGACTCGCTTCGGCGAAACGTTCGCGTTAGTCTTATCTGCTATGTGTTGGAAAGCAAGACAGATAAGGGAATCGCTGGACAGAATCGCGGTGTCTTCTCCGAAAACCTTATGGTTTGTTGGCATGCCTCGCCGGGTTTCATCGTTGTCCATACAGGGAAGGTCATCTTGGATTATTGAAACAGTCACCATCATTTCAGTGGCACAAGCCACAGGCATCGCCAAGGACTCTTCTCCTCCCACAAGCTCACATGAAGAAATACATAAAATTGGACAAACTCTCTTGCCTTTTAAAAGAAGAGTGTACCTCATGGCCTCACTGAGTTTTGTTGGATGGTGCAGAGGCACTGCCTCATCTAGTGCTTTGTTTATCTTCTTGATCTTGGTGGCCATGTACTCCTCGAAATGGAAATCCCCAGAGACATGGCTGCCGGCAGTGACCTTCATATTTGTTGAAAATGGTTTGCAGAATCTGGATTTGATGGGAATTTTGCTTGTTTTGAAACCATTAAGGAGATTGTAGAGAGAAGATGACCTGAAGCTGGTAGCTATGGTAAGCAGCCATTTTGACTTGGGCTGTTTTTGAGAAGAACCCTTTCATGGTAAATATGGTTATCTCATCTCTGCTATATTCTATGCCATCGGATAAAAATGCACGTGATTGACAACCTGCTTAGCTTGCTAAGCAAAATGCTTACTAAAGCTAAGCAAAATATTTAATAGGGAGAGTTATTACATCTAGACCGTTTGGATCTAATTTAGGTAGTTTAGATTTAATTTTTAAAACTCTATATTTTTCTTAAAAAAATTATTCCAATGCATGTAGCATAAAAAATAAAAACAATCTTGCAACTATTACGTTTTAAAAAACAACTTTTTATAAAAAAATCACCATTAAAAAAAAATTAAATCTGGACCTTCTAGATCAGATCTAAACGATCTAGATTTGATTAATTCTCCATACTAAGCAATAAATGCTTAGCAGACGTAGGTCAGAAGTGGTTAAGGCGCTCATAATGAGTGATGAACTCCCTCAACTTATTAATATGGATCGTTTTTATTTGATTTGAATAATATAGATTAGATTTCTTTATTTTTAAGAAAAACTTACTTTACTATGTATAATATCTAAAATAAAATTTGTATCAAAAAAAATATCTAAAATAAAATTAATATGTTAATTATCATATTTTCAAATAATGATTTTTTTTATAAAAATTGCTATTTTAAAAAAAATCAGATATAAACCGTCCAAAATCAAATATGGATGATTCATATCTGATGGGTTGGAGGAATACATCACTTTGATGAATACTCTAACCAAATCCGTCCCAACTTCTTCAAACATTTTTTATAGGTAATACAACCATGTGTGATGAAATCACGTTCACGTAAATTGAAATAAAACTCTTTTTACATGTTTATTTTTTAAATTATAAATCACGTTGAAAAAGTAGTTTTCCATCGTTGATCTAGATGAGTACAATGTGCTTGTTTGGAAACACTTAACTCCCACCCAAAAGTATGTTCAACAGTGTTTTTTCACAAAATGAGACAATCTCATCCACATATTTACCTCGTCTTGTGTAAAAGTATTTCTCTACCGCTTTCCCAAATGGACCCACTGTCTTGTTTTGTTCAAGGATCTAAAGTTGTTTTACTCATAAATAAAATATTAGTGTTTTATGCATCACTAGTTCATTACAATATGCTAAAGCTTTGAAGTGCTTGTTTGGGAACATCGTTTTCCAAACGGTGTATACATTCCAATATAAAACCATCTCGAAATCTATAAAAATCATCTTAAAATTCATTAAAATCATATCGAAATCCATAAAATCATATTAAAATCCGCAAAATACCTCGGAATCTGTAAACTCATTTCTCCCAACGGACTTCCCAAACACAACCGAAATCTCCTTGCGTTACGTCGCCGCAGTTGAATTAACAATTTCTTAATTGACAAAGATAAGCTTCTCGATTTTATTTTAATATGAAAATTAGCAATGTTTGAATGCCCCAGTCAACTCTATCAGTGCTGCCGGATTTAGTAGGTAGATGTGGGTTATATAATACCAACTTCACCAAAAAAAAAATACTTTATGCCAAAATTTTCAAGCGATTTAATCAATATTGTTCATCTCGATATTTTGAATTTCCTCAACTGAAATCATCCATCATATCATAAAACATCAATAACGTAAGAGTTCGTCAAATTGAGATTGTGTTCCTGCAATGGGTGTGTTTCCAATGAGCATCAGGTAGTATTGACATGTTCAGATTTAAAAACCAAAAGCTGTAATTTTGGCAGATTTAACCTCTAACATGAAGATGGTTTGATGAATTCATTGAATTATCCTTCTACTCATGTTAAGCACTAGTCTCCTCTAAATCATCCATTCAAATTAATACAAATACATGTCCAGTGCCAATTCAAGAATAAATTGAATGGCGATAAGTTCCAATCCATCCAACAAAGGTGACCTTAGAAGTCTGACATCATGCTGATTGACCTCTCTTCGCCTAGCTCACCCTCCAGGTGGGTAACAAGAAGCAGCCTCATCTATATGGACCACACCATGCAAATGTGCTCCTGTAAAAAAACCCACTCTTTGGTGCACCCAAAAAAGGGCACTATTTAGATATACCATTCAACGAAAGGTCCGGTTTGTGATAACTTCTTTGGATGTAAGTCTCCCTCTACCCCTTTTCACAGGACTCTGACACCGTTCGTTCAAGCCTTCTCACAAGCACCTCCTTTATTTTATTTTGTATATGTTCAAGCCACCTAAAATTCTCCCAACTCTGTTAAACTGACAGGCAGAAACAATATCCATATTTCAAAGGAATTCTAAGTCAAAAATGATAATTTACAGGGAAAGTCAGTCCAGAACAGTAAAGGAGTAAGTGGTTCTGAAAGGCTAACTGCGCTGCTTGTTTGCATTAGCACAATTTCTAGGCTTACAATCCAAAAGAAGCCATTTCATTTTGAAAGTGAAGAGCTCTTTCTCCATCACCATTCTGCTGGTAGCTAGCAATTAATGTCTGATATATAGTTGCATCGGGGGCTAGCGAGCGACTTTTCATAATCCTCAGATACTTCTCTGCATCTTCCAAATTTCCATTACGACAGAAGCTCAGTATCAAGGATTTGAAAACAGATGATCCAGGAGTCACAGACTTGTGCTCCATTTCATAAAATAGCTTCAGAGCTTCCTGAATCTCATCTTTTTTGACATAACCCTCTATCAGATGAGAGTATGTTAAATCATTGGGTAAGAACTGTTGATCTAACAAGACTGTCAACATGGCATTCGCCTGCACCACATAGCCTCTTTCACAGAGCTTTTCGACCATCTTATTGAATGCCAAACAACTGGGAACAAGCCCATCTCTCAACATTTGCTTATAGTAACTCAAGCACTTATCCAACCACCCTGTTTCAGCACAACCCTTGATAAGATGATCAAAAGTCTCACCATATGGCTTCAAGCCTATTTTTTCCATTACTTGGATTAAAAACTCGGCTTCTTCAATTCTGCCCTCTTCACAGTATGCGCCGATAAATGATGTGTAAAGAAAACCATTTGCTTGGAAACCTCTTATAACCATCTCTTCATGTATCCGCCATGCTGAATCCAAATCTCCCATTCTAACTTTGGCATAAACAGTTAAAGAGTAAGCAACTGAATCAGCAATCATATTCTTTTGCAACAGTCTCTTCAACATTACCATGCTTTCTTCAATTCTTCCCTCTTCTAAAACCCTGAAAATTAAGGAAGCATTGACAATCACTGAAGGATAGCTTCTCTTCCCCATTATTTGATCCAATGTCCTTAGAATTTTCTGTAACTTTCCTTCCTTGCATAAAGCATTAATCATGATTTCGAAAGTTACTTCATTTGGGTAGATTCTTTTTTGAATCATATGCTCATAAATTTCCCAAACTAGACTAGAGCTATCAGATTTCTGAACAACATGAAGTAAAGTATTGAAACTTATGAGACTGACAGAGAATCCATGTTCTTCCACATAGAGGCATATGTCAAAAGCAATGACAAACATTCTCAATTTCGCATAAGCCTGTATTAACAAATCAAATACCAAAGGATGAGAAGCACAAACCTTATAGCTGCTAAGTAGTGCATCCACAATTGAAAATCCAAAAGAACTTTCCTTATCTTTCTTCAGAAGTGATTCAAGCAGTGCTCGAGCATCCATGAGCAATTTGGCTCTAACCATAATATGGATTGCTAAACAGTAAGATTTAACCCCATGTTCAATGTTTTTCTTCTTTGTTGACCAATGGAAAAAACCCAACGCACTTGGGGCATCAATTGGATTCTTCAACTCAATCAGCACCCTCTCCACAATTGCATCATTCAATTCAAAAGAACCAAACTTTCTGCTTATTATATCCCAACTCCAACCTCTTCTAAATGAATTACAAATCGCAGTAACATCATCTTCAGACGTCGCCCCTACATGAATCAGCTGGGCCAATCGGAAATGCAATCGAGGACAAGAAAAACGAATTCCGAGGAGTTTGTAGGGTTTGGAACTCAAAGATGCAGAAAGTGGGTGCATCAGATGCATGCTTCAACGTCCAGAAACCGAAGAAAAGCTGTAAAAGCGTGATATTTCCATCATCCACGGCAGTGACTACTTGCAAAAGCCATTTTTTGCAATATCATATCAATAAAATCCGCCGCATACCATATGAAGCACGTAAAGGAGAAACTGCGCATGAAAGTCGATAAGAGATACAATTCAGGGCATTTAATGAAGCTAGGATTCGATGCAAGGTACTCTCCAAACGAAACACAGATAGAGAGGGAGGGAGGGAGATTGAGGAGAAACTGAGATATAAAAGCGGCGATTCGGAGAAAAGGGGCCCAGAGTAACCAAAATACCTCTTTGCTAAGTCCTGATTCCGGACCAAGCCTTGCCTGTTGCTTTCAGTAGAGTGATGAAGGGGTGGGGGAAATTAATTTCCGGTCGATGCGGTGGCGCCTGTTATTTTGGGAATTGTTTTGCCGTATGAAGTAGATTATTTCACGAAAAAACAATGTTCACATGCTTTTGAATTCTCAAGAAATTGAAAGGATATGGCAAAGGAACGGGTTTCACAGATGCTTTGGAATTTGACAATCGCATTCTAACCCAAAGTTGGGTCTCTTGTTTCGGAATAATTTTTTATTCTGGAAAAAAGAGGAAAAAAATTGTTTGACCCCTTGGTTTTTTTTAATAATACTATGTTCCTAATCAACTATTCGCTATACTATCTACTACACTCCTTAATATAATATAACAGGTAGTTGCATTTTGTTAGAAAATTAAAGAAACTAAGCACACTATTTAAAATATTTTATTATGTATATAATCAGATTTTATATCAATTTATAAATTAAAAAAATTAATTTAAAGAAAAATAATATATATATAAATACTTTTAAATAATACATTTAACATTCTTAGATTAAGTAAAAGTTAATTACTTCTTATATTAAAGCAAGGAATGCGAACTCGGACCGGCCGAGTCAGCCTGTGACTCGGTGACTCGACCGGAAAACCGGTTCGAGTCACCTATTGACCCCGAGTCATGGTCGATTCGGTGACTCGGCCAAGACTTGGGGTGAACCGGTTATAACTCGGTCGACCCGTCGAGTCTGGTGGGTCGATCGAGTTACATTTTTTTTCATGAAATGGATGGAACGGCGCCCTCGTGATGAGTTGGAGGAGTAGAGGAGAAGTGTGGGTGATCGTGATTCGAGGGAAAAAGCTCTGGACACGCGAAGCTCTGTTTATTCGTGTTGTTGTCGCCGAAGAACACTCCATTTCGGTGTCTTCTCCAGTTGCTCCTCCTCGTTTCTCCTTTCTCTGTCTCTGCTAGGTGGTAGTGTATGTGGTCTCATGGAGTTGCGGGTCCTCGCGAAGCTTTA
>JANTPZ010093458.1:0-11094 GCA_025593235.1 Vachellia pachyceras | reverse complement strand
GTGTTCCCTTGAAAATACATGTGTATATATAATATCTTCAGTTAATTAATTTTCATGGTCTTGCTAAAAGCCACCCAACAGTCCATGTGCTTCATATTTGCTGCTATTTCCACTTCTGCTTTTCTTTTTTTTGGGGGGCAAGAAAGAGAATCTCTCCCTCTCCCTCTCCCTCTCCCTCTCTCTCTTATCTTGAGAGAAGTGTGGTGGCTTATTGTTTTCTCTAATCATTCAAGCTTCTTCTGGCATTCCATGTGCATCAATCACCTTCCCACTTCTTTTTAATTTCCTCTCTTACTTATTCTCCTTCTTTTATATATATAGACACATACATATATACATCATATACATATATATAAGCCCTCTCTCCTTTCTCTCTGAAACCCCAAACAGTTTCTTCTACCTCTAAAACCTCATCAGAAGCATAACAATATGAGCTCAGCTGGGAGCCCTGCTCCTCCTTGCAGCAGATCCTGGTAATAACCCTAACTCCATCAGTTTCATCTAATGCCTCAGCTTCTCTCTCTACTCTCTCTCTCTCTCTCTGTGTTCTCTTGAACTTGTGTTGAAGCAGTATATGTTCGATGAGTTTCACTTTCTTTGAAGGATCATTCAAGAAATCACATATTTGTGCGAGTAGTGTGTATCAGTACTGGATACTGCTGCTGTTTAAAATAACTTGTTTTTTTTTTCTGTCAAAGCAGAATACTTGAAACTAATAAGATATCTGTGTGTGTGAGGATGATGGTAATAAAATGTTATATATTGTCTCAGTCTTGTTCATCATTTATGGACTGATCTAGTTCTCTCACATGTTCTTCTTTCAACTTCATCTTTCTTTTTTTGGAATTGGGAATATATATATATTATTGATTTGTTATGGAATACTATTAATTAGGTCGATAAGTGAGGATTCGTTGCGGAGGTACGTGCATTTTGCTAGCGAGAACTGCATACAAGAGCTGTTGTCGGCGTCGGATTCCGACAGAGGCAGCGGCGGAGACGGCGGAGGCTGGAAGGTTCAGGGAGTGGAGAACGGCGTCGAGATTTCTAGGCGGCGGTCCGGCTCCCTTCATACCTTCCGCAGCCGGTGGCTCCTCCGATCTCTCTCCCCTCAGCAATTCATCACCGTCGCTAACGCCATTGATGCTGCTAAGGTCAGTAAGTGTACATGTATTATACCACTCTCTCTCTATACTTCTCCGTGTATATTACTCTCTCTCTCTCTACTTTTTCTTTTTTAACAGTAATTGTGACATTATTAAAATAACCGTTAGCTTTAACAGTAATTTTAATTAAATAAGAGTTAATAATTAAAATAATGAAATATCACTATTCTTAATTTAAGCTTCTAAAATGATTAAGTTGATGTGCAACTGATATAAAATTCAGATAATTTTTATATATTTTTATCTGTGTTTAATTATTTTTTTATCTCATCAATTCCAATTTAATGAGTAGTATAATACTATAGTTGGACTTATGTAATTGACGTACTAGACATACTTTTTTTTATTATAATTTGAACCAAAAAGAAGTCCTCTAATTAATATAAAAACTAGAGAAATTTAACATCAGATTCTAAATAGAGGAATTAATGAATAAAATGTCCTAAAGATTGACAAAATTACCATCAGGTTCTAGCAGTAGTTAGTCTGGTTGTCTTTATAACCTCACAACCATCAATAACAACCAGACTAACTACTATTGGGACCTGATGGTAATTTTATCAATCTTTAGAATTGTTTATTCATTAATTATGTTACTTGAGACTGGACGGTAAATTTCCAAAAAAAAAATCTATAAGATGTTGCATGATAATTATAAATAAAAATATAATTTACAGTGCTGTTAGAAGAAATTATACTAACACTCATTCAATATCTATAATAGTTGAATAGCATGAAATGGAGCTGCCAATTTTCGCACTAGGACCCAACTGAAATTATTTATTAACAAAAAAATAAATATAGTACAATTAAATTTAGAAATAAACTACATTCAAAATACGATGGTGATTATTAAAAAAATTAATAATTTTGAAAACTCAAAAGAAGCCGAATTAAAAAAAAAAAGGAAGTGAAAAATAATGAGATGTTTGGGAAACTCCAAAAGAGGGATTGGGATTCCCAACTTCTCCCAGCCAGCGAATTTAAAAGGAAAGCTTTTGTCTGTAGCTATGCATGTCCATACGGCGCCGTTTCGTGTTCCCAAAAGGTTAAAAAGCTCTCTTGTCCATTGTGAAATATAAAATATTGTTGTTGTTTTTCTTTTTTTATTTTTCTGTACATAATTAGAAAATAAAGTCCTACACATTTTAATGAAATTTAAACCAAACTGCGCTGTTAATGAATTGTTATTAGTATAATTCTTCCATGGAATTAAAATTTAAATCAAATCCAATCATACCGATCCGATTAAAAATCTTAAATACATTAATCGGGTTGGATATTATATTTTTTATTTATTTTCTCATCCTAAAATGACATGTTTTTAGTTAAAATTAGAAAAAATAGCATTGGGTAAAATCTGTGTCTTAACAAACTTTGTTTTGTGAAAACATGAGTGACCTATGCATGAATGAATATTTCATTTACTTATGGATTAACCTTTTTTTTTATTGAGATATGGAAAACCATTATTGAGGTATTTACATTTTTTTACTTTTTAATTTGATATGTTTGGTTTCTCCTTGTTAAACCCTTTAATTTCACCGGGGTAACTCTGTTAGTGTAATTAGCTTCTAAAAAGTTAACAATGCTAACAAAGCAAAAGTACAAAAGGGCTAAGAGTGCTAAAATAGTAAAATTGGAAGATGTATAAATAAGGTGAAAAACAAGTATGTATCAAATTAAAAATTAAAGGAAACTATGTGTACTTCATAATGATTTTCCAATAACATTATATTATCTCTAATTTTTAATATAAGAGTCAATTGACTCTTATCAAAGATATTAAGGAAGTTAAATACACTATTTAAAATTATTTATTTATGTATATAATTAGATTATATATTATTTTGAACTCAGACAAATTAGTTTAGAGATAAACAATAAATATATATAAATATATTTAAGTAACGTGTTTAATTTTCTTAATATCTTCAACAAAAGTCATTCACCTCTAATATTAACGACCATAGTAGATAGTATTTAAATATATGTATATATTTATTTAAATTATATTATTTTTATGATGATTGAGTCTTCCCTTGTTCGGTCCAACCAATGGTCCATTTTCAATACCATGTTGATGAAATGTTACATATTTTATGTTGGATTATTACAATATTTGATAACCCAAGTTTTTCTTCATTTTATTTTGAGTCCCTTAAATTTAAAATAAGTAGTTTTAATTTTTTTTTAAGTTTCATTTTATAATCTAATAAAAAGCTGTACCACTTTCCTCATAGAGGAATCAAAACCACTTGTTTTACATTTAAAAGATCAAAGCAATTCGTGAAAGATCAAATATTGTATAAACCCTTTTTACGTTGGTATATGATTCTGATTAAAAGTTGAGATTATTGAAATGTGTGTGATGATGAACACACAGCAATGGGACTCAGATCTGGTGGAAGCAAGATACATAAAAGATTTAGAAGACAATCTAAGCATAATCCGTCTGAGGTTTGGAGACAACTCAAAGCCTCTCTTTCGCAACAGAGAGTTCATTGTTTATGAGCGACGTGAAACCATGGAAGATGGCACCTTGGTTAGTTCTCTTCTCTCTCTTCTCATCGCGATCAGTCTTTAACTGCAAAGTCGCCGTTTAAATTTGTTTGCTCTTTGTTACTGTCAGTGAATGATTAAAAGTACACTTTATAATTTTAAGGGATTAAACTGGAGTTTGATGTAAATCCGGACGATAAAAATGTATTTTTTATAGAAATTAACGAATATAATTGTATCCCACTAATAATCATTAAAGTTGCATGTAAATATTCCTTTTTTTTAGCTTTTCCTTAACTTTCTCTTTTTAACTTTTCACTTTTGTTTATTCTTTTTACATGGGATGCCATTTCACCACCAAATTATGGGTCCCAAATCAATTGATCTGTTTACTGCATTTTATTAGCTATTTACTATACTTGATTGGAAAAAAAATAATAACAACACGTTTTAACAGGAATTATTGAAAATTTTAAATTCTAATTCAATGTATTTAATTGGAATTTTTTGAAAAATAAAACACAGAATATTGATTTTAATACAAAACACATCATCTCTATTTCTTGTGAGAATATCCTCGTTCTAAAACTCGTTAATAAACATCTTCTACTTGTCATTGATAAGTTATTGAGATTTTTTAGACATTATATTCTTCGGTCGAGACTTAATTATGATTCTCCCTTGAAAATATGATTTAAATGGGAATAAATCAATATATATATATATATATGCACACACTATAAATATAAATGTGTGTCTATAATAGGTTGTAGCAGTGGCATCATTGCCAAAAGAGATAGCAGCAGGGTTGCATCCAAAGCAAAGCAATGCAATAAGAGGATTGCTTCTGCAGTCAGGTTGGGTTGTGGAGAAGCTTGAAGATGATTCTTGTGCTGTCACTTATGTTGTTCAGGTATATATTCCTTTTCCTTTTCCTTTTATTATTAATAAATAATACAAAAAATATGTTCTTTTTTAAAAAGAAAAAATATATACATATTTTTTCAGGAAATTTACTTAAACACCTTGTTACAAAATTTATTACCCAAATTCATCAAGGAAGTGCAACTCTTCTTCAACTATGTGCAACTTTTCACATATAGTTGAACAAGCTTTTATTTGAACGGTTTTAAAATATCTTTGGATACTAAATTTTTTTTGTTGAGTTACCAAATGTATCTCCGAAACACTTTGAGTTTGAGATTAATCCCATTTTTAGCCTCTTGACCAATAGCTTATTGGTTTCAGAAGACTGCGTTCACTATTTGCACCTTCAAACCTTAAATACTAAAATTGGGACATTTTAATAAGATTTAGGATTCCTCTGGAACCTATTTTCAAAACATACATTTTGCCCCAAACCCTAGAATTTGTCTAAGTACTCACATTTTTTCAAAGCCTAAATTTTGTAATAAAACCTAAGTTTTGAAAAAGCTAATTTCTTATCAAATCACACTCTCTCTAATAATAAATTTTTCTTTCCTCTTTTCTTTTTCTTACTTTCTTTTTGCCTCGAACTCTGTAAAAACCAATAACTTCCCAAACACAATTACCTTTTAAAATCTAGGTTTTGTTTCAAAATTCATAAAAGTTATTTTTTTAAAACCTATTCGTCAAAACCTAGATTTTATCTTGAATTCCGTAAAAACTATTTTTAAACGAACATCCAAACGGGCTTTTAATACTTTTACAACTTATGAAATTTAATTGTGTTAGACGCTCATGATAAAAAACTTCTTTCTTGGAATTGTTACTTTAAGCCTAAATTTTATAATAAGAAAATTTTCAGCAATTTTCGTAATTTTTTTTGGTTGAAAGATTGGATGAATAATGGAATTAACTTGATTTTTCATGGATTTCATTTTCAGTTGGATCCAGCAGGATGGCTGCCCAAGTGCTTTGTAAATCGACTTAACACAAAACTTGTTATGATCATTGAAAACCTTAGGAAGTTAGCCCAAGCTTCTTCCCCAACTCATGATCATCATGCTCAAACATGATATTATATATATATATATATATATATCTTTGTATAAATTCAAATCAATATCAATATAAAATATGAAATCTATATGATGTTTGTACTATTGCTAAGTTATGAATAGTGTCTTTTCTCTCAAATTTTGTATAACTATTTTTTGAAAAATAATTATTTTTCAACTTTCTCTACACTCTTTTTTTTTCTCTCACACCATTATTATTTTTGAAGTAGTGCACTTGAATTTCAATATACAGATTCTATTTATTGGGATTATTAATTATTATTTTTTATTTAATATTTCTTCTCATCTCTTCCCTCACAAAAAAAAACAATATCATTTACAAGTTTTCTTTAATAAGTAATCACGTTTTCCAAGCCAATTTTCAATAATCTAAGACAATAAAATTCTCACAGAAATTCTTCAAAAATTAGACAACAGACAAAGCTTCCAATTTATTACCAAATGTAAATATGTTTGAAAAGCCAATTTAAGATTATTCATTCATACCATAAATTGAAGTTTCCAAGCAATAATTAACTCCCAAAACCAAAACCAAAACCAAAATCCATTTTCTTCCAATATAGGGTTTCATTCAAAGATCCTATTTAAGTATAATCCACCAATTAAAATTAACAATGAATCAAATAACAAGTTTCATTTAACTCTGCAAAGCATAAAATAAACACCCACCATCTTAAACAAGTTAGTTTTCATATTCCACCAAAACTTCCCAAATTAATCGATTAAATCTTGAAAAGAAAAAAAATATATTAGGATGCAGTTTAATCCTTACTTTGATCATCATGATTTGTATATTTTTTATACACTTTGAAAAATCATTATTTATTTTTTTTCTTGAGACACCCAATTTGAAAAATAATAATGTCATTTGATTTTTAAGAAATATAAATTCCAAAAGTTGTTAGGGTTTGGACAACATGGTAACCAACCATGTGTTTTTTTCCTTGCCACAATAATCCTACTAAATATTCCCAAAAAAATTAAATATTTAGAATGGTATTACCCTATTTAGTTCCCAAGCTAACTTTTTAAATTAACCTAAGAGCAAAATTATTGTACTCATAAACATAATACCCTTCACATCTTTCTGGTTTTTAATACAAAAGTTTGTTGAATTTGGATTTATTCTTATTGATTCGCATGTGTTAAGAGATATCCACCTAATGGTAATTATAATAAAAAATAATATTTTAAGAAAATCAACTCATATTTATCACATATAACTAATATAATTTATTTCTTTAATTAATATCACCAAATTAGTTATCTAGCTTCATATCATCAGAAACATGTTAATCACTCTTAATATATCTTGAGAGTCTAAAACAAATTAAAAGATGGAATAGTCCTTATGAAGTGGGTCTCTACAAATTAAATTAGACCCCATATTCCTTTCAAGATGGATTCTTGATATGGGGAAATGATTAAGCGGGCCTAAAAGTATTGATTGGACCCCATTTTCAACAATGAATTAGCTTTCATAAATGGACAGGTTAAAAGTCACCGATAAGATTGGATATAGTGAAAGAAGTTAATCTCTCGTAATATAATGAAGTGAAGTGTAAATAACAGTTGAAAGAGGTTTCCACATTTAACACCTGATAATACCTCGAATAACATTAGTTTCAATACGAGGATACCTATGCTTTAGTAAAAAAATGTTAAAAATTAAATTGAAGTTCAAAAAATCAGTCTAGACCGGACTAGATAATGAACTAGTTGAAATAGTAATTTAAAGGTTAGTGGATTATATTATGCTTAATTCAATGTCAAATCGATTATATTAAAATAATATAATTTAATTAAAATATACAAAATGTAACTATAAAAATAATATTTAAATAAATATGACACTTGTTAAATTCTGTTCAAAACAATAATAAAAAAATATTTTGCTTTCAGATTATATGTATGAAAAATAAGTAATTACTCATTGAAAAAAAAACAATTGTTGTTTCCTTATTTGCATTTTATAAAATAAAAAAAAAGAATGAAGCAAAGCAATGTTTATGAATTTAAATTTCAAACTCGTGAGTCGCACGTGACTTGACGAGCGGAGAGATAAACATGCATTCACCTTTGGACACAAATCCTAGAGTACCCCCTAGAGATAAACATGCTTCCTTTGTAGTCATTTCTATTACCTCTCAAATGGTACCCTTTCCCTATTCTTCATTTTCTTCCTCTCTTCCCTCTCTTTACTTCTACTTCCCTCTAAATCCAAGCTCTCATTGGATTATTATTACACCAAATCCTTCCCGAGTTCGCTCACACATCCAAGAGATCGTTAACGACAAGCAAATCACCAGTCCCACCACCGTCGGAGCCACCCTCTGGTTCTTTCTCCTTGACTACCTACCCAACGGATGTGATGCATCTGTCTTCATCTCATCCACTTCTTTTAACAAAGCTGAGTGTGACATCAATATTAACCTCTCCCTGCTTTTCTGTTTTTTTTTTTTAAATCTACCCCATGTAACTTGTTTAACCTAGCAAGTCACTTGAATTGTGACCAGTTTGCATTGTTTTAGGGGGTTGAATCAAACCAGACATGTGACCTGTTCGTCAGCTTCCGGTTTGAACCGTCAGTCCGATCCATTTTTTGAACCTTGGTTAAAACCATCACCAATGTTACCTTGCAAATTCTTAGTCTATAAGAATATATCTAACTTGATGTTTAAGATCGTAAAAGTACACTTATAATCCTTTAATTTTATATATGGTTTTGGGTTTGGTCAAATGATGATATTTTCTACCATTATTATCATTTTGAAAATTGGACTTAACACGTTAGCATTTGAGAGCCTTAAAAAATATTTAAAATTTTAATGTCAACATTTTTTATTAACATCTATTGAGTTAAAGAGCTAAAAAGACACTATTATTGGGTACGGCTGAAGCTAAAAGGATTAGAGATATATTGAGAAATTTATTGGAAGGTCCCACGTAAGGAACTTATTGAATGAATGGTCTCAATTTTAAAAATATTTATCAAAAAGTCCCATTGACAACTGAGGTCTTATGCATTAATAACATCATGTGCTGTATTAACAATACATCATATTGTCAATGAAACCTTTTGATAAATATTTTTAAAATTGGGACCATTCATTAAATAAGTTCTTTATGTGGGACCTCCCAATAAATTTCTCAGATATATTTATCTCTTTTTTTAATGATTGTCACAAAAATCAACTCATTCTATCAAAAGTAAGTCTCCAAGTGTGAGTAGCCACAAGAGCTTGTGTTGATTATAAAATTCTAACTAACCCCCCATTTACCTTCTTGACATTTAACCATGCACAAATAATCCAATCTGAATACATAGATGCAATTCAAAAAAATTACCCTTAAAAGCCCCAAAAGAAAGTAGCCATTAAAATATGCAGCTCATGATATAACCATTTAGGCATTAAGAAAAGGGACATTGGATAAGTCACCAAAGGGCCAAATCACAAACTCAAGGGTAATTCAGTCTACCCTCATTCATAGGATAATGACATATGGCTTATGCTTCTAATTTTTAACAAGGGTAAGGGTTAAAATGGTAAAAATAACCCGAAAGTTTTTATGAATGGACACGGGTCATATAGAAGTTATCAAGATGCCATTTTGAATATGAAAATTTTAAAATGGAGGATTTTTGCTCTCATCATTAAAAATGTTAACTTTAACTGTCAATCCCTCAATAGGAAAATTAGTCAACTTTGATGGTCAATGTTAACATTTTTAACAGTATGAATGAAAATGTTTAATCTTAAAACTTCCGAATCCAACATGACCCCTCGATAACTTTGGTATAATTAGTGCTTATTCGCAAAAACTTCTAGGTTATTGTTGTCCCTTTACCATGTTATCAATCGACTTTAAATAGAATCAATATGGATCTATTTTATTAGCTTGCCTATATCCACATTTACTCTTAAATGCTCACCCAATCTTGAGGCAAATTTGGTCCAATTAACATAAGCTTTGACTTTCATTAATCAATTAAAGATTATTAAACCTCTATAAAATATCTAATTATATGAAATTTTAAGATCATAGCTATTACATTATGTAAAAAGACTCGTGTGTTGCATAAAGTTTTTTGACTAATACATGTTCGTATTTATATTTTTAACATTTTTAAAAACTTTTTGATCAACGAAAAAGGTTGAAAATATTAATTTTTTTCATAAAATTTAATTGATTTTTAATATTACTCTTATTAATTTTACTAAAGTTCTAACATCATACTTTCTCCTTTATATACAAGTTACAACTAACCAAATTACATTGATCAATATATTGGTTAAAATTAATTAAAAGTAATAAATGTGTAAGATGTGTAATTTTTTTTTCAAAAATAAACCCTTATTCATGAAGAGAGCAAGTGAACGGTAATGCGTGGAGATAGTTAATATACTGTCTATAACCTTTATTGGACCCGTTTAGGAACGCGATAAAGAAGTATTTTTACACAAGTTGAGGTGAATATGTGGACGAGATTATCTCGTTTGACGAGAAAACATTGTTAAACGTGGGTTTGGCTTTTGAAAACGTTATTCCAAACAAGCCCATTGTACGACACTTCCAGCTAATTTTCACGTACCATTGAATGGCATCAAGTCTTTAATGTTAGATAGAGAAAGATGGGGTTTGGAGAGTCTATTCAAAAAATATTAAACCTCAAGTATACATGAATAACGGCAGAAGTGGATGTGAACGTATCATCAACAATGGTGATAACTGTGGAACTTGCTGCTATAATTGTAAGGTGTAAACTTACAAAGGTTCTCTCAACTATTACTAAATTAATTGGGATTCTTCACGCCATTAACATTGTGGTGTTTGGCAAAGTGATTGAACATCCCAAAAATACATTCAACGTTGTTTTTCCGTAAAAGAAGATAATCTCCTTCACACATTTACCTCGTAAATAGTAAAAACACTTTTCCACCGCTTTTTTCAAAAGGACCAATGGTAATGATAACATATGAATGGAATTCAGCTTTTTCACGAAGGTTAGGCCTTGGGAGTGTTTAGTATTATATGTAAAGAATAATATTTGGCAAAAGCACACTTCTTTATTCATGAATCATTGAAATATATATACAATGGGAAGCAATCAATCAGCACTATATCAGTATGAGCATATCAGTATGTATTGACAGTAACAGGTAATCACGGGATCTCATGGAATCATGCGAGATTATAGAGACATGATGCATGCGAGATTCACGTGATCAGTTGGCTATGATGCATGCGAAATATACGCGCGTGAACAGTTGCCCGTAATGATATACGCACGTGAACAGTTGTAGTTTCCATATGTGAATAGTTCCAGTTTCCATTACTCCCCCTCAAGTTGGCGCATGGAGATTGGAAATGCCCAACTTGGCAAGAAGTGAGTGCAGACGATCATGGCCTAAAGGTTTGGT
>JANTPZ010093457.1:0-11683 GCA_025593235.1 Vachellia pachyceras | reverse complement strand
GGTGGGCGGAGCTGAAGTGGAGGTCGGAGGAGAAGCAGTGGGGGTGGGAGGAGCAGGAGATGAGGTGGGAGAGGAAGAAGGAGATTGGCCTCCGACTCCGGCGACGACAATGCAGATGAAAGCAAACGAGAACAGGGACCGGCGGTCCATAATGCGTCAAGTGTTAAGTTACGCACCTGTTCCTGCTTAACCTGCGCACCACAGAGAGAGAGAGAGAGAGAGAGAGAGAGTAGGGAGTGAATTAGAGAGGGAAGTAGGGGAAGAGATTAAATAGGGGAAGAACCGAAGAGAATGAAGGTTCGGGCTTGCTAATGTAGTTGTCACTTGGGGACAAATCTGCAGCGTCGGATGGCGAACCATCTCATTGATGTTGCCCGATCTGACTGCCACGTGGCGATGCCTTTTGTTTTTTATGATCGGAAGAAAACGAAGATCTTTTTGCTCTCTCAGCTGTTCTTGAAATTTATCATTAGACCCCAAATAAGTAAGATATTTGAGGAATGGTCCCATGGAGGAAAATATTTAATGAGGGGTCCCATTGATAACATGAGGTATTGTCAACACAGCATATAGTGTTGTCAACACAAAGACTTCATGTTGTCAATTGGGACCTCTTATTAAAATTTTCCTTCATACCACTATTCCTTAAATAATTTACTTATTTTACGCTTAACACTAAATTTCCCTATTTTTAATGCTCATCGTCAGCCGAAGGATACAATCAATACCACACAGCTGGATTGCTGGGCCTTCTCTATTAGTATTTATAAATAAATTTAAACTCAAAAACTAATATATATATATATATATTAAATGTATATAACTCTTAACCTGATCCTATAATCTGAATACTGATGCTCGCATTTGACATTATTGGGAAAGATGAGTGATCATAATTACACTAATTAATAACCATTAGTAGCACATGGCTTACGTTAACTCATCATGCACATTTTGGCAAACCTTACACCCACCATGAACCATCCATTGCCAACTTTTTCAAACTATATTCCAATTCCTATATATCACACTTAATAATGAGAGAAAAATAAAAAGGGGATTTGACGTTTTGTCTGTGATTATAGGGCATGTTTGTCGGAGTATTTTCAAAAGCCAAACGTATATTTAACAGTACTTTTTCATAAAACGAGATAATTTCCTCCACATATTTACCTCAACTTGTGTAAAAGTACCTTCCTACCGCGTTTCCAAACGGGCACATTATACGTGTTTAAGAATCTACTGAGGGGTGATTTTACGGATTTCAAAGTAAGTATAAAAGATGAGTTTTGTCTCAACTTACATGAAACGTAATTTCAACTTGTAAGTTAAACTAGTTATTTTATTTTGTATGGCATGGGAAAGATGGGTTTGTTGGTTGTCTACGGGTAGGAAGTTTCTGTCCACTGCAATATTACGCTTCATCGGTTAGTTTACGACGATGCTGAAACGTAAAGTTTTTTTTTTTTTTGAATTTTACCAAAACTGAATTGAAAGCCCACTTTGAAAGATCTTGTCTTGTCAATATAATGTGTAATTAATATACACAAGAATTTTTTTTTGGAGAGTTGCTTGCTAGCTCTTATGATCACGGGGAATAAAGATATTTTTTTATGAGCATTTTATTAAACCTCCTAACCCCTATAACACAATCAGTGCGTCTTGGAGAGCTGAAGACATTCTGCAGCTGATTACAACTACAAATGACTATCAAACTCAGAAGTGGACCCCTCCTGATAGAGGTTGGGTTAAAGTTAATGTCGATGGATCTATGGCTCCTTTATCCAACAGGGCAGGATGTGGAGGTGTCATTACGGATTACATGGATTATGGGGTTTGCGAAAATGCTTGGATATGGTAACTGCCATATGGCTGAAGAACGGGCAATTTTCAACGGCCTTTGGACGGCTTCTGAATGTGGCTTCAGATAAGTTATCATTGAATCGGATGCCAAATTAATGGTTGATATGCTCAATTCAAATTGTGATACTACAAACACTGGGTTGTTATTCACAGGTATTAAAGATCTCATGTCGAGGGAGTGGAACGTGATCATGCAACATGTTCCAAGGGAGCAGAATCGGTTGGTAGATACTTTGGCGAAGGAGGCTGTCTCCTCTTCTGTTACTTACTATGAGTGCCCACACTACTTACGGGAATTGTACTTAAATGACTGTTTGGAATTTTTTCCCCGTTATGTGTAGTTTCCTTTTCTTTTGAGCTTTAGTGCTTGTATAAAAAAAATGTACACACGATTCACTTCACATAAACACAGATCAACGTTGGACAGTATGGTTTCTGATGTAAAAGCTCATGCGATCAATTTTACAAATGCAAGAAACTTATTTATGATGACGATATTCTTTCTAGCTGCCTTTAGGCAATTCTGTCATATAATTATTGGTGCAAGGCAGTTGATTAATAATGGCATGCATGGATGCAGAGAACTTCAAAGATATATATATATATAATATGAGTGTGACATTGTTTTATACTTTTATTTATTGTTGGGACGTAGAGAAGAATTATTCTTACAGCAGATCAGCATCTGCTGCCACATAATGTGAACCTCAAATCAATGAAAGGAATCCAAAGGAAAAAAAGGGGAATGGTGGTATCTATATGGAGGTTGTAACATCTTGGATGTATACGATTTTGGAGAATATATGTATTTATTATAGTCTAAATTATATAAATTGAAACTTTTCTTAATTTATAATCATGAGCAGATAAAACTTCTTAACCTCTAAAACTTAACAATGAATCCTTCAATTTTTTTTTCAAGTAGAATAGTCCCAAGCTTTATTTTTTTTTATATCAAATAACCCCGTAAATGAGTTACACACACTTGAAGGCATATTTGCAAGTGGTGAACAAATGCAAAAGTTGATTATGTGAGTTATATGTATATATGTAAAAGTAAATGTGCTTATTTGGAAAAACTTATTTATTATCTAAAAGTATGTTCAACAGTATTTTTCGTAAAACGAGATAATCTCCTCCACATATTTACCTTGGTTTAAGTAAAAATACTTCTCTACCGTATTTCTAAACGGGTCCTGATATGTTTATTGCAAAGTTTCAAAAATTAGGGAGGTTCTGTATAGATAACACAAAATTAAGGAGGGTTCTTATATAATTTAACCTATAGCATACAACACAAACTTAAAGCAATTAGATTTGCAATAAATGTAGATGAATTAATGAAAACAAAATAAGGAAAATTAATCAGAGCTATAATAATAGCCTTTGATATTAGGGGGCGTATGAATAAGAAATTAATTACTTAATTAATTAATGAGAAAGAAGGGAAAGAGAGATTGGATTCGTTTGGTAAAGTGGTGGAGAAGTACTTCTACCATTTATGAGGTAAATGTACGAAGGAGATTATCTCATTTTATAAAAAAACACTGTTAAACATACTTTTTGGGTGTTAAAAAGCTTTTTCAAACACGCCCATCAATGATTGAGGAATGAGGAACTGTAAAGCATATGTGATTGGAAGCTGCTGCAAGCAAAGCAATGTACTATCTGTCTCCCTGATGCTTAGTTCATTTCAAGCTATTCTCTCTATCATTCCTTCCATTTTTTCTTTCTTTTGTTTACAAGTGTATATATCATGCACACCTTTTGATTTACTTAAAACATCTTAAGGCTTGTTTGATTTGCCCGTTTGGGCAACCAAAATCCATTCATACACTTATCGAGATAAAATTTCTCTCACATATTTATCTCGGAATTTGTGTCTGTTCTCCAAACAGGCTATCCAAACATGCCCTTATTCTCTAATTCTTTGCTTATGGATTTGAATGTCTTGTAGCAGTATGGATTGATGCCTAATGTAATATGACGAGGGGAAAAAATAGAAACTTGGACACCACTTGAATGGAAAATAAACAAGAATGGATACATCATTTATGCCGTTTCAATTTGTGGGCTGCAGAATTCTAAGTTACAGCAATATTTTTAATTATTAATATAAGATTCAGTTAATTAATTTTAAATAATTAAAGAAATTAAATAAATTAATTTAATTGTAGCATATATTATATGACATTTAGTTTAAAGGAAATGGTGAATATAAATAGTTAATGATAGGTTGTTTTGAGAGTCTAAAAAGGCTTACTTGATATGATTGAAGAGTGCATGTTAAGACTTACTGGATGCTTTAGATTTAGAGGAACAAATGGTGCAAAGTTTCTAATGTTATGGAATATATTAGAAGATTGCTCATGGAAGATTGGGAGATTTCTTATGAACATATCTTTAGAAAAGTCGATACTTGTGCTAATTAATTAACTTGCTTGACCATACCGAATCCACCTCCAAATTAAAAGTGTAAAGTCTTAATAACACATCTTCTGTTGGGAGAAAAATCGTAGATTTAAAGATAAATATGTGAGAGAAGTGTTGTCTCAACTTTTGAAGGTGCAAATGGCCTCCCCAGTTATCTTTATTACCTCTCTACTCATCTTTCTACATATATCTTCAACATGTTTTATTAAAATCAAGAAAACATTAAATCTCAATAATTCTTTATTAATATCTAACAATCTTTCGTTGTCTAATATACAATATACTTGATAAAAATAAAGTATGCCTAATACTAAATTGATAGTAAACTCTTACATTGACATCTATAAAATAGGATGGATGAAAAACAGGATTCTGCAGCAGATAGAGTACCACTAGTAATTAGATGTAAATGAATGGGCAGGGTTCCAAAAGAAGAGGTCAAAAAACAAGAGATGGATAATAATTAATAAATAATGGGAAGATGAATGAATAGGGAGGGGACGAGGAGGACAGAGGCATTAGGTTTGTTTGGTTAACCCGTTTGGACAAACAAAATCTATTCATGTGCTTACAAAACAAAATTCCTCTCACATATTTACCTTGAAATCTGTGTCCATTCTCCCACCGGACTATCCAAACAAGCCCATTGGCATTATGTATGCCATTATGAACGACAGAGAGAGAGAGAGAGGAGACATGATGATGTGCAGTCACATGGATGTGTTGTTGCTTCCACATTTAATATATTTCACTCCCACGTGCTCACCAACTACTAATAACAATTCTATAATCACCAAAATTAATCTTAACCGCCCACAACACAACACATTTAAATACTATCATCACATTAAATCATCCAAATAATGTTACCATGCCTCCAAATTATTCACCCATCACATGCTTCTTCGTTTATGAATATATCAAGCAAATGTGTTGATATATATATATGAGCATTCCTACATGTGTGTGTCGTGTGTCTGTATGTGACTGTGTGCACACATCACACACATAGACTTTTTGTGTGTTTGGGAACTCCGTTGAGAGAAAGGAGTTTACAGATTTCTAAATGGTTTTACGGATTTTAAGATGATTTTTATGGATTTTAAGATGATTTTTACGGATTTTAAAATAATTTTATCCCGGCTTAAGTGCATTGTTGGGGGAACAAAGTTCTCAAACAAATACCTTGTTACCACACTCAACAGCCTGGTTTGTGCTTACAAATTAGAGCTAGATTTTATAGAATGCCGCAGTCAAGATTTAACCCATAATTAAAGTTGAATGATATGGCTAAAATTCAGTGTCCTTTACTGCTTAGTGCCTCCCATAGGTTTCGTGTATGGGAAAAAAAAAAGAGAGAGACAGCCGATTCTATATGATGTGATAAATTAAAGATTCAATTGATGCTTAGAAGCGTTTTTACGTATAACGTGCTTCTAATAGAAAGATAGATACACTTGCTAGATTCTTTTTCTAATTTTAAGAATTGCATTAGAATATGGACCATAAATCATTCTGATGAAGTATCTACTGCTCTAAATGAATATGTATTTTTTTATTTAAAAGAGTAGATATTAATGGCACGAGGCTACAACTGAAGAGAGTGACATTTGAAGGGACAAAGTAATGAAAGAGACGTAATAGTTACAATTCGTGTTTGTTTTCAAGTCCATGTACATGCAATGCCCATGATTGCTACTTCTCAACCATCCACACCCATCATACATGTACTGTTTAATACTCATTTGGTGTAATATAAAACATATTTTATAGTTTGATTCTTTTCATTAAAGTATTATATTATATTAAGGACTGTTTGAGAATTTATATAGACTGTAGTATAGAGTAGGCATGTGCAAAAACTCAGTAGTCCGGTATGACCCGAACAAATCCGACTCGATCTAGTATGATCCATGCACATCCTTATTACAGAGTATTAGTATTAGGTTGGCGAGGTAGCAAGGAGAAAGATACTTGATGGGCTGTACATATCTCCTTACATCTGTTTTCCACAATAGAACAAATCAACACTGTGTGTTTTGAACTTTAATTTCATTGTCTCTCATCAAATGTTTAGACTTCATATCTCAATATATTTGCCAGGATTTTGTTGTCTGCTTCATGTTCTCTAACAATATCCACCAATTGAGGAGTTTGAAAATGCCAAGAGAAGCAGTTGAGAGAACATATGAGCACTGACTTTGGGAAGTAGATGATGTTGACATCAACAGTTAACAATTAACTAAACTGCCTTCATGGGCTGTTGGAATTCCATTCCACCCCCACCTTAAAAATGGAATTGCAAATTGCTAATTTTCTATTATGCTGATATCATATCTGGAGAAACTTTACTTATGAACATTTAGTCAAGTGAGCGCTTTTTGAAAAATCCATCCATTTATCATGAAAATAACTTGATAAAATGCCCTTTTTTTTCAATTAAAATAAGCGCGTGACAAAAAAAAACAGAATAATCCATTAGTACAAAATCGAATAATTATTAGCATTTTCTCTGAATTTATCACCCAACCCAACCATGACCGGCATAACTTCATAGAGTTTCCTCTTCAACAGTTCTATAAAATCTTCATTAATTAGTGGCCAGTCATCCGACATCGAAAACTCAGATGTCCACATACCATTTTCTTTTTTGCCAGCCATTATTTTTCTTCCATTTCAGTGTTAAATCCAATCAAAATTAACTTTTGATTAATCAAAACCTACTAAGAAAGCTTGCACTCATTAATGGAATGACTTATGACCACTTATGGTTATCCAATAACGCATACCCGTTGTTAATAGTTATACACAATTTCAACAAAAATGGCGGATACTAATTCAACATTGCTTGGTCCCAATTTTTTTTTTTAAAAAAAATCCGTATATTATGGTCACAAATATGATCAGTCACAATTTCCACAATGTGGAGTAATGGGGCAATCAAGATTATGGCCGCAATTCCTGCTACGCGGGAAAACTCAGACCACCATAGCTCATCACAATTCACACCATTGGCCTGCATGACTACATACTGGATGGACTTTGTGAAAATTCTCAGGTGCTGTATGGTGCAAGCACATAAAATGGTTTTTAGTCCAATTTTGCCAATTTGACATGTTGATTCCAAAATGTGGAAATCAAATCCTAGTGATTATATGTACATGCACCATATGTTACCTAAATATCTTGTGGAATGAGATTGATATCACAACTGACGAATCGATACAGACTTTATTCTCTTTCTAAGAAAAAATAACAATTGAGAAGACATCTATAACCAGAAAAGGGCTTCAAAACTATACATGTGCCATCTGCAAAATCTGTAGAAAACCCCCAGCTACTATCTATGCAGTAACTGAACTTGAACCCTTCTTTTCATGAATCCCACCCACCAACAATATTCACATTCCTGTTTTAATTTATGTTGAACTTTGCTCCCTACGCAAACGAACCGAGCATGCACTGTTCTGATTCATCAGAGTTGAGGGAGAAAATATCCACAGGAGCACTAGTGCAGCCTACGGCATTTGGTTTAGATCTATCATAAGAGGAGCCTTTCTGGTGATCAAGATATATGACGATAACAGTGATATCGTCATGGAAATGTCTTCTTATTCCCTTATCAATTTTCTTTATATCATCATATCTCATCTCTCTCTTCTTTGCAGCTTCCTGTAGAGCAGCTCTCACCAGTCTCTTGGCGATTCCCTGCAAGTACCGGGAGTCCGGGGCCACAATTTCATAAGTAAAATCTATGTAAGAATCCATGAAGTCAATGGTTATATACGTCTTACAAGTAACAGTGGGTACTCACAGCTCTTGGATGCTTAAAAACAATCTCAACTGCTGCTTGATCACTTAATTGTTCCCAAAGACCATCTGATGCAAATATCAAGAATAAATCTTCCGGCTCAAGCTCCCTAATAAGGATTGATGGTTCAGCTGTCATTACAGGACGCTTCAAAGGAACTGCGTTTCCAAATTGCTGAAAAATTGGGTCTCTGTAAAAGTCGGGTCTCTTGAGATACACATCACCAATAGATCTTGATACCTACACAACCAAAAATCAGCTTCCATAACCACCTTATTCCTTAACAAGTCCTGGATACATACATGGAAATATTCAGTTTCACATTGATAACTAAGTCATTAATCAAAAGAACTAGGAGTAACCACAACCCCACCCTCCTCTTCCATCGGAGACAAACATGAATGGTAGGGAAGTAAAAGCAGGTGATCTTGACTTAAGGTCTACAAATAGGTTCTGAATGTTAATTGCAGTATAGCCAACGTCTACATCACACTGCAATAGAAAGCTAGAACTACAACAAATACAGAATAACTGGATAAGCATATAAATAGGTTTACAAGGCAAGATTGGAAGGAAAAACCATTAAATATGTGTTAGTTTGGCTCAAGCGTTGTAATTAAGAGCTTTATCATAGTTGCAAGTGACATATATCATCTTCTATTTCAAAATATGGGGAACATCGAAAAAGTTTAGTCCACCATCATTTACAAGCAGACCTGGCCATGGAATGCAATTTGAAGGCCCTAGAAATTCGAACATGCAAGTAAACAAGGAGGGAATGCAAAGGGAACATAAATACAAGTTGCAATAGGAACACACTATTGTGCATAATAGTAAACGGTGAAATTTCATTAAAGACTATTTCTAAAATCAGACAAACATTGTCCACGGCAATCCTAGACAATGACTTAAAGATTTGAACAGATAATTTAAGAAAATTAGTCTCTTCATTCTATCCATAATTCCATATAGAACACAAATTTAAAATTGTTAAGTGCCTCTGTTCAGATCAAAGGCTTCAACCATTCAAAAGTTCGGGAAGAAATTATTATCCAATAATACCTGTATAATGCCTTTAATCCTCCAAACTCCACGGGTATAGACCACAACGTGTGAATCGTCAGGATGCAGGGCTTCCACCTCCCTCCTAACTTCCTCTACAGCCACATTATGATCCGTGGATAGCCGCTCTGCCACCACTGGGCATTTTCTGCTCTCCGAATCTCGGCGTCCAAGAACAGCTCTAGAGTCTCCAAGGTTTGCAACATACAGCATATTATCAGAAATTGCACCAAGAAGGCAGCACGATCCTACCGAAGCAATTTGGGGACTTATAGGCAATGTCCGCTTCACCAAATGCAAAAACTCGTCCTCAGTGGCCTTGAACGCCTTTTTTATCACATCCACGGACAATCCACCTTGTTCAGAAGCAAACTCTACAATCAAATTACCAAAAAAAAAAAAGTGAGTTGGTAACAACATGGAATCAGGAGGAGTAACTTAAATGCGCCCGACAGAGTACCGTCTACAGTGTTAAATTTCTGATGGATCCTAAAACCCTTGTTACCATAAAACTCATGATTCTAACCAATACTATTATTTTGTCTTCAGTAACTGGTTCATGGAACAGAACCTTATAATACGATTCACGAACTCGAAGACAGAAAGAGTGCGGTGAGCCAAAAATAGGAACAAGCAAAAACACCGATGACAATCCCGATAGTTATGAAAGAGGAAAAGACAATTACTGTGCAAATGAGGGAAGAGGCGTTTGTTGACAAATCTGGAAGCCTCGGGCCCGCCATGGCCATCATAGACGCCGATGTAGGTGGCGGAGGGAGACGTGAAGACTTGGCCCTGATCTTCGAGATTGTGATTGGCCTGAGCGACGGCGATGGAGAAGTGGCCAGAGGCATGAGGCTTCAAGTCAGAGTGCCACAAAAGGCCATCGCCACCAGTACCGCCGCCGCGCCATCCAAAGCAACGCTCCAGCGGCCTGTAGCACAAACGAAGCATAATCTATACACGTCAAAAGGATCAAATCAACCCGTATAGATTCGGGGAGTGTGAAGGGAAATCGCGACCACGATTGCGATTGCGATGTTGAGAAGAGGCTGTGGTATAATTAGGTCTGGAGAGGGAGAGATGGAATGAGATGAGAAGAAGGGGGAAGAAAATGGAAGAGAGAAAGCGAGTAGGGTAAAGGCCAAGGAAAGCAGAAGTATGGAGGCTCTAAATGCCGCGTTAGAAGGAGAAGAGATACAACCACTACGAATGTTGCTTTTATACTTCACGCGTACTCTCGTCCTTCTTCTTCTTCTTCTCCTCTCTCTCTCTGCGTGTTTCTGACTCTACAACGACTTGTTAAAAATTCATGGTTATCTTTTAATCGCTAAACCAAACCATTTCAATCCCTTCCCTAAATTTCACTTATTCACTGTACCTAATCTTACTTGCTCCTCATCCTTTTTTGGCTAACCCCACAACCAACCAACTCGTTCCAAACCATTGGATTGAAATGGATTCATTATATATATATATATATCTCCTTATGCTTCATTCTTTAATCTCATCTTAATCATTATGTAGTTTTAGTTATTTGTTTTCTTTATATATATATATATCCCTGTATGGTGTATATGTTTTCTTATTATTTAATTCATTATTTTAATTTTTTCTTAAACTGCCTGTGTTATGCTATTAAGCTTGTTGGCAGTAATTTATTTAAAAAAAATTTAATCATGTTTCTATCATGTGTTATATTTTAATTGTCTGAGGACAAACAATTTGTATAAATAATTAGCAAAAATACTTATATTGATCATGTAGGATGTATGACCAAAGCAATATACAGCACGCGGTACAACACAACATTCATTGGACTTATTTAGAACAACGTTCATAAAAATCAAACACACGTTTAACAATGTTTTCCGTAAAATGAAATACTATTATCCACATATTTATCTCGACTTACGTAAAAGTATTTCTCTACCGTGTTCCCAAACTGGTCCATTATTAAATTTGTTGGCATAAGTTATCTGGATGAATTACGTACACACATAAGAAAAATTCTAAAAATGTATGAGCATATTTTTGTTTTCCATTTAAAAAAGCGTACAAGGAAATGGAACATTATTTCTTTAATCTGATTGCATTCATCAAGCAAATATTATTTTAATTTGATTATAGTGCATTAAATTAAAATAATCAGGAAAAATCGAGGGATTGGATATATTATGACTTGTGAACACGCACACAAACGATATATACATGCATGCCTCGTTTCATATGTTTATGTATATTATAACATAGCTCCCTATATATCCACACGTCGATCGCTGCTCCTTCACTAATTAATTTCCCACCTTTGTATATATAATGAACACCGATAGCGACCTCCGATGGGTGCCTCCAAGGTTTTGGACGGCGATGCTTGGGAAGCCCTGCCAAGGACGACTTGCAATCCAGCTCAATGTGGTAGCTGCTGGAGTGGTTGAGGGCCATGTATTTCTTGTCTTCATTCTACTGTTCCCTCCCATTTTCTGGGTCCCTATCAGCAATAAGGTTTGGAAG
>JANTPZ010093456.1:0-19510 GCA_025593235.1 Vachellia pachyceras | reverse complement strand
CTGAGTTTAAATAGAGTTGATGCTCTCTGATATAATCGATCACTTCATCCACAGTCAGATATTTTATTGACAATCTTCTTGCAATGCATTCCCTGAAAAGTTTTTCAACAAAAGTTTTCGATTTTCACAAGGAATAAATGAAAAGGCCTCCCAATAGTTATATCATTTTGCATAAACTCGAGGGACCCCTAATCTCATATTTACCTTAGTCTGGTTGAGCTGATCTGATTTGGTACAATTTCATCCACAACTTTTATATTAGCCTGCTAAAATTATATTAGTTAATCCACAGACAGGAAATCATATCATTAATATAAGACAGGGCTTTGATATTTTTTAAAAAAAATCAATTTTTTGTTATATGGCCTTAGTTCATTTTTAGGGAAAATTGGGGAAAAGCTCCCCATTCAAAATTTTATTGGTGAGGAGGATCTAAATCAGAGTATTGGTACTTTGTATGTTTGTTTGCGGAGTATTAGTACTCTGTATGCATAATATTTTATCAGATCATTCTCACTAATAAAATTTTTGACAAGGGACTTTTCCACATTTTCCCATACACGTTATTATTTCCTACTCATCACAGTTCATTTCTTATACACCAAGCAATAAAGAGGAGGAGATCAGGATGCATGGTTACCCGATTTTCATTCAAAATGTCATTATCAGAGATCGTCCTCTCAACATCTTGTCCTTCCCTGCGGATGCAAACTATTCCATAATCTTTGCATATGGCCTTAACCTAAACAATAATAAGAAAGGTTAAAATCACTAAATGTATAATAGGTAAGTATTCTGCCCAATATCACTTCACAGCAAGATGTAAAACTTATTAACTTAAGCTCATCGGTCTTAGCAATATAAACATCACAGAATCAATCATATTCCGATGGCTTACCAATTAGTGAAGCTATTGTTATAGCCAGATTATTGTTAGTGCTATTAGATTTTTCTCTTGGAATGTAAAAAATACCTGCTCAGAAATCCATACTCCAGGAATGCCAAAGGAGTGAAGGAGATCAGAACCACAGACAAGCATGACCTTGAGGGATTCTGCACCAATCGTTCCAAAAGCAAACTTTTTAGTATTTATTTCTACATCATCAACAGAAACACACATATAAAGCAATCTAGGGTTTAGACCCAAACATATGTCAACTGGACGGCTATTAAAAGCATGATTTAGCATCAGCCTTGAATCATGAACAATAAACGTATATGTCAGTTTTGATTCTTTCTGGAAATTTCAGTATAATGCAGAACAGAATATGTTTGCCCACTAAATAGCCAGTCAACATAAATGGAACTCGAAAAGACTCGAGTCAATGGATCCCTTAAGTCAGTGAAAGAATATTTTGCTTTTGCTGAAGAATTGTTAGTTGAACTAAGTTACTTGCCTCTGGGTACCAGCCCTGCCTCGCAAATACAATTCTGGACTCTAGATAAAACAGTTAAAGTGCGCTGATATGTACTTTGAGTTGCCTGCAAGAAAAGTCAAAGTCTTAGACATAGAAAATGCAAAACTTTACCAATTGTGATCAAATTTTAAAAAAGGAACTTTGTTTTCTTTCCCACCTTTGTTCAAGGTCTATTTAAACAAAATAATTATCCATATCATTATCTCTTAACTTCAAATTTTTGCTAGTTGAAAGTTAATTGCATGGAGATAGACAAACATCTACAGTAGGAGGGAGAAAGTAACTTACTTCCCATGGATCAACCATTATAAATTCTGAAGTTTTGCAGGCTAAATGACACAAGTGTACCCGATGTTCAGCAGAAACAAGGCCCTTTACAAATATTCCAAATGACAAGCAATGAGACCAATTTACAGACATGAAACAGAATGTAAAAAATAGATAAAAGATTTTTAAGATAGAAGTTCTTAGTGTATCTTTACAACTATAACTGCAGGAACATTATAAATGTGAAGTTAGGTCAGTCTCAAAGCTTGAAAAATTTGCTCATCGATTCTCATGGTAACTTTACAATTACATGCAAATTGTTTATATTTTATTTTCCCTCATCAATCCTTTAGTTTGCCAATCTAAATTTGCAAAGATGTTCCTATGAATATACTTGAGCATCTCACTGTTAGTGAGCTAGAGCACAGCTATCCCACAGATTGTAACAGAGAATGGGATAACGCAATGAAATAGTAATTGAAGCTGATGAGGGTCCCTAATAAATTATTCTTATGGTTTTGTAGGATGCTCAAAAGTGTTTACTAACATTACCCTTTTCTTGTATGCATCATTAACAGGTGACATATAACTTCCAATAACACAGAAGCCTTCTGAATTCAATGCATCTCTTGCAAGCTCTGAGAAAATATTTTTAAAAAGAAAGCAGAAAAAATATGCTAATTAAAGGAATTATGACAATGAACCAGAGCTAATAACTTAAAGATATGGTGAATATTTTACTTTGCCAAGGTTTTGTATCTCTAGAACAGTATGTGAATTGTCTAACAACACGATAAATCTATTTACAGAGGCAAGAACAGAAAACAAAAACAACATGATACATCTGTTTGCCGGGAAAATTTAGAAATGAAGAATCCCTCTCTCCCTTCTTTGTTTTCAAATAGTAGAAACTATGATATTATAATTTAGGGAAGCAAGTATTATCTGAAAATAATATTTGAAGGAAGTATAAACGCAGAAATACACCATACAGTTAAATTTGTTCTTGGGCAAAGACAATTCATTTGATACAATATATGCATATAGCATACCGCACAGCTGTAAATGAAACCTATATTCAGTAACTACCTAATGAATGCCTTAACAGTAAATGCCAAAGGAATTGCTGTATTTTTTTCAGATAATATTCTCCTTGCAGGGGGATCCATTTCCACACTCTTTCACAGTCCAAACCACTCTTGCTACTATACTTATAATCAACCACTCTAAATAGTGATATTCGAACTTTTATGCTAATGCCTGTTTCTATACTGAAAAAAATTGCATCTTACATCATCATTAATGAATAATGATCTGAAACTTCAAAACAGAAAAGGAAAGAGGCACGAAAAGGAAGCTTTTAGCTGGACTAACATTTTTTGGGGAATCGGATGGTATCCATATTGAGTCTTTTTTATTCTGTAAATTTATAATGGGTTTTTAAGAACACCAAGGAGAGACACAGATCTGAACTTCAGCAAATGGAAATAAACGAAACTACTATAGCTCTTTGAGTAACTCACCAAACATGCGTAAATGCATGAAAGTGGGAGGATTGAAACTTCCAGTTGCTACCAGAACAACATATGTCTTGCCACTGACTCGCCCAATCGAGGATAAATGAAAAAAGTTTCAGAAAAGGATAAGAAAAAGAAAAGCCAATATATATATATATGCAAGAGGAACAAGACGACTTTACTTGCTTGTGGTTCCATGCGGGGACTTTTCGCTAACTAGTTCCAAGGACAATTTATCACACGGCAAAGGGGCGTCCATGAATCCCTGGAGACATAAGAAACCAGCAACGCTAATATATAAAGAAGAAACAAGATGAATTTTGTGATTAACCTTGGAATGCCAATCTAAGATTACAATTATCAATGCCATAGCAAAACGGTTTAATTTATCAATCAACGAAACATTCTTTTCTTATTTGTATGGTTAGTGGTATCCCTGAACTGTTTTCTGAGCCAAATTCCTTCCCTCGGCGCACTCCTCCATATTTGCCTACGATTTCACTCTCACCGTGCTGCTCAGAGGAATCGAATTCAGGTCGATAAGGACAGATATTACATCACAACAGCTGAGCAAACCAAACATGTTTTCATGAATCAGACATGGAATTCCATGCTCAGATTACACCAAGCGTTTACCTTTCTGAATCAAACAATCCTTTGACAACTAACACATGGGACAGAAATTGAATCAAAAAGTGCTACTCCTAATGTCAAGCACAACAAGCTTTGCTTTCCAAATTATCAGGAATCTCAACAATAACAAAGAAGAGATAAACCAAAAGCAGAAGAAACTACACATCGGGAAAATTGAAAGAGCACAAACCAGAGGCAAGATGTGATTAGTTATCGGAGAGAAAGCGAGAACAAATGCAGAGACAGCTTCTACGGTCCTTTTGTAGCAGAGTGTTGCAGCGTCGATTCCACGCCCCAACATGGACGGATCACAAGGTCAAATTCTTGAAACCCAGACATCTTGAGCGAATTCTACACGGTAATTGGTAAATGATGATATTGCCGTAAAGTATATATTCGTTTTCCTGATTTTTTTTTATTGGCCTTTGCCGGGTCCGATACTTTTTGGACTCCGTCATCATGTGTCCCAGCATTTATCAAATCTTGACGTTGTTTGGCTTTGCTTGGGATGATTTGGAGAAATGAATTTATAGATTTTTAAATGATTTTATAAATTTTAAAATAATTTTTATGAATTTTAAAATAATTTTTATGGATTTTAAGATAGTTTTATATTGAAATGTGTGTACCGTTTGAGAAACGGTGTTTCAAACAAGCGCATTGTATTTAAGACTCGAAGCCGAGATCACCTTTATGCTTCATCAAACCAATCAAGTGCATGTTGATAGATTATTACAGAGGAAATGATTCTGTAAAATTTTAAATAAATTTTTCTACCGTTCTTAATAAGGCTTCGATAACTTTTTATTAGCAATTTATAACTTATTTTATAGTGGATATCTGATTTGAGATTTTGCATTTTTAAAGGTTTTTTTATAATTTTCCCATTATTATATACTTCTCTTTCGTTATTATAATTCCATCCAATCTATTTTCTCCCTTTATTGTCTCTTTTATTCATCAAATAGGAGAAAGAACTTATGATGTATCTGATGCATTTATTTTTCTTAACTAATTTTAATAACTGAACTCGTAGATAATTATTTTCTATAGAATTTGGATCTGGTCTGAATAAGTACTTGTTAAGAAAATTAATTTAAAATTATTTTTTTAAAATAATGCTTTCATTAAAATTTTACATGAACAAAAATATAGATTGATTTTTTATTTTCCTTTTAAGAATTATAATAAGTGCTTATATAATTTCAATAAAATTGAAGATTACATATTTATTCACAAAATATAACAGTAGCATGAATTTTGTTGAAATTTTTCTATATTATTTTAAATAAAAGCTATATTATATTGTAGTTTCATTTTAGTCTTTTTTTCTTCAGATTATTTTCATTGATCAAAATACTTATTTTTAATTTAATTTTTTATTGCATATAAAGAAATAATTTTATCGGGGGGAAAGCTGATTGCATATTTATCTTCATGATTTATCTTCATTCATGAAAGAGGCATCATTATGCTAGTCCTTTGCTCATATATACTTTTCATTTGTTTCTGCTAAATGATCTTGGATTTTTTTTGTTCTTCTAGGCTGGATACTAAACCATGTTTATGAAATTAAAAAAAAAAGATATATCCAGACCTGAAAATGGCACAATAAAAAAAGGAATTAAAATTAAAATCTTTTGAACTCTATCCCTCTCAATTTCTATTGCTAAAGAGAAATTACAAGACATGTTGATGCTGCTTCTAAGTTACACACTTTTGAGCCATGAATGAAATGCATTGTCTAACCAATAGGAAATATTAAGAAATAACAGTAATAAAAAAATATATTTTTGGTGAAAAATAGAAAACATATTTTGAGATCACAAATTAAAGTAAACCATAGTGAGCCTTTTGCTCATCGACACCTTCACAGATATAATAAAATATTGAACCGTGATCCAATCACATTAAGCGTTAAGAGAATTAATCAAATTTTTAATGAAGTTTTTTATGACTGTGTCAATTAAATTACTTAATTTTTTACCAATATATACAAATATTAAACGATTAAATATTATATTTGAAAAAAAATAAAAGTAAGGAAATATGTTCATATGGAAAATTAAATATAACATTACAACTCAATAGGATTTAGGCAAAGATAAGGTAAAATTGGAGCAAATTAATCCCCAATTTCCAATTCTTCTAGCTTCTTCCCTAGATTTCTTTTAAACGTGTGAATCCATTAAGTCAGGAAAACTATGCTTATTCTAATTTCTTAAAAAAAATCTTTATTAACCTTTGCCTTTTGACAAAAAATGCCTTTTACTTGTGTAGTTGATAAGATGGGAGAATTAGTTAATTGAGAAAATTAATTACTCTGGGAAAATGATAACATATATGATAAATTTATATGAAGATGTATTATTCAGAAGTAACAGATCAACAATATGACCCATTAATGATGTAAATTATATGAGCCACACTTTAGATTGACATGAAAACAAATAAGGAAACTAATTATGAAAATTGCAAAAAAAAATTTAAGAAATAAAAGACACATTAATCTTTTAGAAGTACTTTCATACAAGTTGAGGTAAAACTCCCCTTACGTATTTATTTCGGATTGTTGTGTAATTTATAGGAGTAACTGCAATGCCACATCATAATATAATAATATCCTTCGGGTGTTGTGTGTGTGGTTGAATTGTCTTAGGATTGCCTCTTCCTATTCATAGGAAACACTTAATTAAGCCGATAAGGATTAGGATTAAGAAGTGTATGTTAGGATTAAGAAACACTTCATTAAGCCGATAAGGATTAGGACTAAGAAGGCAAGAGCCTATTAAAGAAGTGTTTGGTATGAGGAATTACCGCAAGACTAGCAAAGCGAATGAAAGATAAGATAGGACCTACAAGTTATATTACAACCACTCTACTCCATGACACCTTCAATGGATGAAAAATATAGGGAAAATGAGTTTCAGATCCCAAGGAAGGGACTTAACCATCAAATGGTCCCAAAGATTCAAAAAACTATTAAAAGGTCCCAAAAGTAGCTGCTGAGGTTGTTAATATTTTTTTGAATCTTTTGGACCATTTGATGGTTAAATCCCTTACTTGGGACCTATGACTCATTTACCCAAAAATTATATATATAACCATGAGACCTACAAGTTAACACCATAAGTTTCATTAAATGAAAAATATTTACTCAGCAATAACTTAAACCACGCAGATAACAAAAAATACTTAATTTTTAATTTTTTTAATATAATTATTTTTATATTTTACAGTCAACACCTAGTTTATGTGATGAATTAATTAACACCTTTGGAAGAGATAACTGAATGGAAAGTAGATATATTTTGCACTCTCTCTTTTTTTTGGCTGCCCAATTTCCTCACCAAAAACATATAATATCACATGGAGAGTGCTTCAAATTCAACCAAAAAGTTAGGTGATGTTATTTATATTCATTAGGTAGTTCATAAGTAAACGTACAATTGCAAAAATATAATGTACAATTGCCCATACACATTTAAACAGCTTGCAAAATAATATGTATTCATACTTTGTAATTGAATTTACAAGTGAACGTACGCGTTTCAACAAATAATAGTAGGTGAATTAATAAATTTTAATTTATATTATAAGAGTTGATACAGAAAATATTTATAAGTATTCATAGGTAAATTTATAAGTATATATACATATCCATTTAACAAACTACCAATAGCAAATTAACAAGTGTAAGTGAGTCACTTGAAAATTTAATGCATAGACATCAACAACTTAACCCAGGTGATGTCTAAAATTTAACTGTTCTGCTGCCATAACGGTAATAGAATGACAACCTTATTGAAATCACATTATTATCATCCCACAATTGAAAAAACATTAAAAATAGAGATTATTACTAATTCATTGAAAATTAGACTTGCCTATACACGTCAGGTCCATACGCAAAAATGATAATTACTAAAAATAAATTTACAAATAAAAAATCAATAATATCATTGACATTTATTGGTAAAAATATTATGAAATCAATAAATGAATAATAAAAATCTATATTGTTCTTTTGTTAAAAAAAAAGTGTCCTCCCCATGAGAGGCTATCTTTTGGACAATGTCAAAGTCTATATTTAAAGATTGGATAAGGTATATTGAAAATGTATTTGTTTTTCAGATAAAGTTAAAAAGCTTTTAACATGAGAGAATAGAAAACAATATTCCGAAAACCTTACTGGGCCTTGAAGGGAGACAGAGATATATAATCTATTAACGAAAACGAAATATAAAATTAGGTTATACTGAGTTACCTTGAAGGGGTGGGTGGTGAGCATATGAAATTACGAATGGAGTAGAAAACTGGAGAAGGGAAATTTATTGACAGGAGAAGAGAAAGCACACTCCCAGCAACACCTAAACACAGCTTTTAGTCATTCCCGGGTTGTGCTCTCTCTCTTCTGTCAACACATAACCTATCTTCTTCTTCTTCTTCTTCTTCTTCTACGTCACTGTCATGTCATCATCTTCTTCATCATCACAAAACACCAACATTATTGGTTGGAATCACGCCATCTAAATGCATGCACCTCTATATAATCTAAAACTCTCTCTCTCTCTCTCTCACACACACACACAAGGCTCTGAATGAATTAATGCATGAACCATAATCTCGCCCACAGTATTCAAAATGCCGAGAGAAAGAACGCCGAATAAGTAATACAGGAATCGATGACTCACCGGAATATCCATGTGCGATCGTTTCCGATCCGATCCGATTGGTTCAAGGGCGAAATCTGGCAAAATGAACGATGTTCGAATGATTCGTGGCCGGAAGATGAGATTCAGATGATAGAGAAGAAAGGAGTGGGAGAGGCACAGATCAGTGAAGATGAGGAAAAACGTATAAACCAGAAACTTTATCCTGAAAACGAAGAACCGATGAAGCACGCAAAATAAACGACGAGAGCGCTACAACCTTCTTATCAAGTTGCTTGCCGAGACGTAACTGCTTATTTGACCGGCTCACCGGTTCAGCCCGTTAATACTTTCATTTATTTATGAGCGCTGCTTTCATGGCCCAAAAAATAAATTTAAAAAAAGGCATATCAGCCAGCTAGTTTTTCTCAATTTCACCTTTTTTTAATTATCTGAAGCTTAAATAAATCATTTTTAAGTTTTTTAATATATATACTAGCACCGTAATCTTTAATTATTTTGGAATGTCAAGTAACACTGAAAAATATTAAAGGTGTTTGATGAATTGCTAAGTACTTTAAAATACTAACACACTTGAAAATAAATACTTTAGAGTGTTGATAAATCACAAAATTTTTTAAGGTATTCAACGTTTGTATGCCCAAAAAATGTGAAATTTGCACAAACAACATATATGAGAAAAAATATTTGAAGATGTTAAGTTAATCACAAGATACTTTAGGGTATCAAACATATTATTTAGAAAAATACTTCCGGATTTCGGATGAATCTTAACACTATAAAAAAATTCAGTGAGCCAATTTTTTTTAGTGTCATTTTTAAATTCCTCTCCAAATCTAAAGCTTAACTAGATATAATTTTAAAAACTCACTACAAAAAAATTCCATTTAGCGACGGAAAAATCCATTGCTAAATAGCTATTTTTCATCAGAACATTTTCATTTAGCGACAGAAAATAGCCATTTAGCGACGAATTTATTATTCTGTTGCTAAATGGTATTTTTCTGGTAGTGACTTAAGTTTGTTCATATAGTTATTCATAATATTTTATGTATACACACACAAGTTAGGTGATGAATTATTATTAGGTCCTCAAAACTTAGGAAATTATTAAAGCTAAGGCAAGGATGAACAATGTTTTGAAAATTTTTATATTTGTATATAAATAACAATATAGCTACTTACTTTAATTTCTGAAATATATTAATTGAAATGGGAAACCATTCATATGAATAGAGGATTACAAAGGAGATAAAGTAGAAACAGAACCAGAGGTGGTTGTAACAAATGGGTTAATTAAATATTTTTGGCAGATTCTCAAATGATATATATTTTTCCCAATCTCAATGGTAACTCATCTCTTACAATTTGCTAATCTTTAGACATAAAAAATAGAAACTGATTCATTGTATTTTTGCAACCTCCTTTTCTCGCAATCACCAATTTGTCCAAAACACCTTTTTTTGTGGCTTTTATATACATGTCCCTTCTTAGCATTTATCTGCCAAAATTATAAATGTTTAATTTTTTTTTCTCATTAGACTTTTAGCATCTAGATCTTCCATCTATATTAAATTTGAATGATTTATCAGCTTATAGAAATATTTGAGACACATGATTTTGACCTTGTAATAATTGTTTCCCAATCTGGTTCCCACTTCTTATTAGATGATGGGCATGTTTGGAACAATGTTTCCAAAAGTCAAATGTATGTTCAACAGTGTTTTTCACAAAATGAGATAATTTTCTCCACATATATACCTTAGCTTGCGTAAAAGTACTTCTCTACCGCGTTCTCAAATAGATACATATTTGCATAATTATGGTACTTTTAACATCTATATATATATATATATATATCTAATATCGATATCATTGGGTTTTAAAGGGATAAAGATAACATAAAGTGAATGGTAGTTGAAATGAAGATTTTGATATGAACATGTGATCATACAAGAAAATATAAAATCCATACGGAAGATATACGAGGAAGAGTTGGGTTGATATTTACTGAAGAGAAAATGATAGTAAATCTTGAGGTGATTCAAAATGGTAAAAAGGTCATCATTGGAGGTTCAATGAGTTTATTATGGAGTTATTGAAATTGAGTAGTGAAAGATAGAAAAGAACATTAATAAAATTATTGAGTAGGGGATCTTTTCATTAACAATTTATTTATCCAAAGATTTTGGTTGTTGATAAAGTACATTAATATTGTGTAATCATATAATCGAGCCTACCTGATAAGATAATTTTTATTATTGCATCATTGGTCCTACTTGAGATATAATATTACCTCCGTTTCAAGTGATTTTTTTTAAATGTTAACAAAGTTAAATACATTACTTTAAAGTATTTATATTTATTATTGTCCTAAAAAATGTATCTATATTTATGATTTTTCATTAAACTACTATGCATGACTTATAACGTGATATGCAATTCAGAAATAAGAACATAAATAAATATTTTTAAACAATGTATTTAACTTCTTTGATCTCCATCCTAAAATGCCAACCACTCCTCACCTCAACTCTCCCCCAGTTACAAAAATGCCCACTCAATGATCAATCATCGATCAACATATCTATATATATATATATGTATGCACCTTCTTATTTTATTTCAGTATGTTTGGGAACTCCATTGGAAGAACAGTGACAGATTTCGAAGTAAATATGGCCAATATGTGTATGAGTGTGTGCACCTTCTTATTTTATTTTGTGTATGTGTCTGGTGGCTTAGCCCTTAAACAATTGTCTGTAACAATAACACTTCAGTTATGATGAGTCTTTAAATGGTGAAAGGAATGGGTAGAACAAATTAAATTGTAGGTGTAGGTGAGTTTGGCCACAATGACTCGTCTGTACCAAGAACCTTGAATAAGTTCTTACTTCTTATTTCCATTAGAAGGGTGTTTTAGTCTTTTATCCAATTGTCAATTTTATTTCCTTCATGTTTTCTCTAGTCCATCCAAACAAAAGAGGTGATAATATTTTCTCTCCTCTTCATTTTCTTTCCTCTCAACTTTTCTCTTCATCTAGACGGAGCCTTAACGAAATCGAAGATTCTCCAGATTTCAGAGGATCATATGCATTCTGATGGTAACAATTAGCTTTTGAAGTGTGACTCTCCAGAGATTTATGCTTCTAACATACTTGTTCAATCAATCTTAATTCCTTGAAATAATATTCAACACTGTTTGTTATTGAAATTGAATTTTTTTTATCAGAAGAATAAAAAATTTTATGAAGGCACTATTTATATAACTCTTTAATAATGCTTTCTCTGACGAATTGAGTTTTGTTCAGTGGGATCTGTTAGTGGTTTGAACTTCAATGTTGATGACCACCAACTTCAATGGAAGAGATCGTTCTGGTAAGTGGGTGGCTTTTCTTTTTAGCCAAAACATGATAATTAATTTAATTTTGAAGTTTATGATTTAATTAATTCTTTAGATGTTATTTAATTTCAGTTTATTTAATTAATTATACCACGCCCTTGTTTTCCACTTGTATAGCGTTCATGCTTTGGTGATCCAAGCTATGATGAAGATATCATTTAGTTGTCATGCACAATTGGTTGATTCTTTTGAGAATCGCCGAAGGGTTTCTAATGTCTCCAGACGAGATTCTTGTAATAAATCATGTTGATTCTGCTTTTTTTTAAAAAAAATTAAATATTTCAGAGATTAATTAAGATATGGTTCTAAATAATTTTGAGAACTTTTGGCATTTCAATTTTGTTTGAAGAAAAAATAGTGAAAAATTATTTAAAAGTGAAATTTTTCTACTATGAACATACATGTAAGGCACGATTTGACTTTTCGAATTATTTAATATAATAAGAGCTCAAATACTACTTGGTTAAATGGATTTTAAAAATAATGATATATATGCATAGAAAGGCACTGTGAATAATGGTTCTTGTATAAGAAATAAATCCTGCTTATGATATCAGGACATTAGTATTTGTCCCTTTAATTTTTTTTTTTTTAAAAAAACAATTGCAAAAGCCTTGACTGGAATCCAGAACTTACAAGAACAATGGTGGCATATTTTATTTGCATCTAATAAACATTTTACTTCATAATGTCCTGTAGGAAAATTGGAGTTAAGCAATTACTACTATGACCATCACTTACAAAATTTGCCAGTGGGAAGTTAAGGTGTTTTACCTGAAATGAGACAAGAATCTGGAGGAAAAACTTGCACCTTGTTAATTTTGTAAACCTCTGACATTCATACTTGCTTTTGCAAGATCATTGTCCTTCAACAATGCATGTGCTTGTATTAGGAGAAATTGCAGATTTCCTGTTCTGAAATGAGAAATATGAATATCCCACACAGAAGGAGGCCTGGTTTCAGTGCATGAGGCAGTTCTTGCAAGAATTGGAGAGAAGACCAGCACCAACATAGGCAGCAGGAGTAGGATTTTCAACTGAATTTGACCTCAAAAGACAATGGAGATGCTGATGATTGGTTCCCAGGAGACAGGACTCGTTTTACGAAGCTCGAACCAGTCTAGCGGCAAAGGAGCCATCCAGTGAATGTTTTACTGGGTTGGAGCAATAGAAGCCGCAATCCGTCACAAAATCGGTTGGAACAAACCTATCTACGGCATCGATATGGAAATCCTGAATCCCAAGGAGAACAGTAAATTAGCAATTTATGTTATGACCTCATAATAAGAAACCTAAGCAATTAAGCACAACTAATTTGTGAAGTGAATTAAAGTCTTACACTTGAGACTAAATTAAACCCCTCCTATATTAAAGACCTGATGTGGCATTCAATTTCTCTAAATTAGCATCAAAGTCATCTATCAAGATCATGCATGCAAGAGACACAACTTCACTAAAAGCACTCAAACTAAGGGATAATTCATAGCAGTACAAAGTGGATCCAGAAACAGGAACTGAAGTATTTGAAGATTTTAGACTGAAACGAGACAATTTACTGGATGTCTTGCAAGAAAAGCATCCACCCTCTCATCATTCTCTTCAGGATCTATGGAGCATGTACTGTAGATTAACACACCACCTGGGTTCACCAATCTACACAAGCAAAAAGATATTATTACATGAAAGAAAATAACAATGAATTGATCCTCCTTATTCAACGTTATTACTAGATTCATTCCTGTTGCATCTGAAAAAAATTCTAAACACCTTATAAGATATTCAATATATAGCTTTACAACTCTGTGCACCTCTCATGAATTAAAACTTGAACAGAGGACATTATAGAGAACTATTGGCCTTACTTGGATGCTGCATCTAGCAGCTCATCCTGTAGTTTCTTTAATTCTTCCATGTCCTCTAGCTTCCGGTTCCAGCGTAAGTCCGCTCTCTTGAAAAGCCAAATATTGAAAAAAAAAGGTTTATCGGCAAGAAAAGGAACTTGAAGCATGATGCCTAATCGCAAGATGTTCAATATAATACCTTGGAAAGAACACCGAGTCCGGAGCAAGGAGCATCCAGCAAAACTTTATTGCACTTAAGTGGTTTGCTATCCTAGAATTTCAATACAAAAGACAAGTTATTATAAATAAACAAATTCTGAGCTTTTTGAAGCATGAGTTTAATAACTTACGGGTAACCCACGAAGATCAGCATGGATGGTAGTAATGACACCATCAACTTGGTGCATTTTTGCTGTCTCTTTGAGAATTCTCAATCTACCACGATTTACATCAACAGCAAACACCATACCTGGAAACAAATAATCTCTTCTTAACACACAAATTTTCTGGGTGTAGGGATACTTAGGATTTAACATCTTAGCAAGTCAGATCATTAAAACAAACACAGTGCCAGGCAGCTTATATGACTAAGGAGAGTAATATCTGGAAGTAGCTAGCATTGTTTTGTCAGACACGGATAGTAAAGTTTAATATTTGAGGAACATAAATGAGAAAATTTAAACTGCTATGATATAAAGAGATGATGCAAATAATTCTGGTTGCCAAGGACAAAGAGTTAACTTGAGGAAAATTTATTAAAATCCCTCAGGATGGACCTCTTTTATGGAGAACAAAAAATTACTAAAAAGTTTATCGTAGTCCCTAAATCAAAAGAAATCCCACATGGCTTTCAGATGTTCAGTATCTCTTTTTCATTTGAGCTAATGATACCTTGACCACGCAAGAGAGAGGCCATGTACAGAGTCTTCCCACCAGGAGCAGCACAACAATCAACGATGACTTCACCAGGCTGAGGATCCACAACAGAAACTACTAGACCTGCAACGGAGTGTAGCCTAGTGGGCATAAGGGAATCCTTTGCAAAATCTAAAAACCTACTGATAAATAACCACAAACATTTATAGCTGATTCTTTCTGATAGATCATCAAAATACAGCAAACGCCAGTTTTCTGAGAGAAGAAACTTGAACATTATAATTATTTCTATCAGATAGGATGAAAAGTTGACCTGCACTCTCGTCCTGAACTGAACATAAACCCTTCCTGAGCAGACCAGCATGAATGACAACCTACAAGGGAAAATAAAGTATAAAAAGTCAAGAACCTGAAGAAGAACATGTGTAAGGTAGAAAGCATGCAACATATAAAGTCCTGCCAAATCAACTGTCCGTAACAAACAGGAAATTTTCTTTAGGTTTTCTGTTTTCCTCCTGCTTCACTTATTCTACCCCTCATCTCTCTAGGTTTTCTCCATTTATCAGTTTACTATGGATCCTTATTAACCCAGTTAGGAAAGTCAAAGATTAAAACAACCTTATAATGAACTCGTTGTCTCATTTTCATACCTGTAACCCAGTTTTGATACGGACAAATTCATCCAAATGCAAAGAAGGCTGGTATGGGACCTGAAGTTCAATAAAACAGACTTAAACTTAGAAGTGAAACAGATTGCACAAGGACAGAAGGTAAATTACAATTATGATATGCAGATCTGTAGTAGATACATTAGTCTCACCCCGTAGAGGAGGAGCAATTCATTCCAAAGAAATTCAAGGAAGAAAAGTAAAATTTTGATAACAACTCTAAAAGTACAGAAAGATTTTGCAGATAATAATTTTAAGCAGAAGGTATCACTGAATGGAATAATGGTAGTACCTTCAATGCATTAAGCTGCGTCACAAGGTCAGCTCTTGAAAAAGCTCTTGCACTGTTTGCCCTAAAATATGTATAAACATAGAGCTTGAATACTCCATTTTCTATGTCATAGGCCTGGTAGTATTTTGGGAGGAGCAGATACTACAGGAAGAAGCAATCACTAACCTTAGGCTGAAACTGGGTTCACTGTTGTTCCAGATCATCAATTTGACAGCTTCTTCCTGCCCAAGATACCTTGTCCATCTTCTTACCATCCACTAGGAAAGAAATAATAAGAAGCAAATTTAGCCTCCCTTTTTTATGAGAATGTTTATCATAAAATATGACCATTAGCTGGTAAACTTCCATAAATAAAATATTCAATCAATCTATTGGTACAGGTTTCAAATTCTAGACTTATCCAAATGAGAACCAAGACTGATGAAAAGAAATCAGAGAATCACAAACTTACTACTGGATGAGAATACAAAGTAGCAAGAGCACGTGCTTGAGCACGATCATCACCCTCCACTTTGGGCAAAGGAAGGCTTTCATTGTCCTGTAAGCCAAATATTAGTGAAGTTAATCATTATTTATAGGTTTCAACTCATTTCACCACAGTTTATAACTTGGCAGAAAGAATGCCTTAAGCACCGCAAGCTTTCGAAGGATTCCATTGACCATGTTGCCAGCACCAGGTCTGAGAGCAACTTTGGCAAGCCTAACATTCTGCATCCCATGTAAAAGGCGCAACAAAGCAGTTGAGGAAAAGAAAGAAGTAAAGTGGGAAAATAGAAAGCTGTTAAGATATAAAAGTCAGACTTAAAAAATATTTAAAGTCATGCTAAATGCTAATTAATAATCAAATCTATAGCCAACTCATTCATTACAAATTTATGGCAATAAAAAGTGGTAATAACTAATACCCTGTAAGTACTTTTTGAGCCAGCCATATAATTAGCCAATAAAACGTAATTTAACCTTAAAATGCTACATGATTTTACAACTGGGAATTGATTATTTATTTAAATAAAAACTGACCTTTAAACAGGGATTATGTAGTTACCATCTCTTCCTGGAGTAGATTACATCAGCAGAACTTTGAAAATTCAATAAATAAAAATCCTTTTAAACAGAAGTTCTATTGGTTATCTGATATCTGTTTAAACAACCACCTAACTTATTCTCCTAGGAAACAATACACAAATGAGCAAGTAAACTACCTCATCTACAACAGCATAATGTGGCATATCCAACTTGACAATCTCATAGAAGCCAACCCGTAGAATCTGAGAATTAGAAAGTACTAAGATTAGCAACTAGGCGCTCAAAGAGTACTTGACCATGGTTTCACCTACAGAATCTTTATTCAATTATGGTGAACCATTTGAGAGCCATGATCAAATCACCTGCAACAGTAGGGGTTCCATGCTAGATAGATCTTTGTCGTGACTTATTGAGCTAATCAAATGATCAAGATATCTTTTCCAACGAATTGTTCCCCCAACAATGTCTGTAACCTTAATCGAAAATAAGAATTAAAAAAAAAAATCAATACAGTGATTCATGATTGCTGCAGGACAGAAAAGAACTTAGAGGGTCAGCCATAATATAACTGTTTTGGCTAGTTTTAAGAATAACTTAACTAGTTTCAGTATGATTACTTAAAAAGTATTCAATGTACAAAACGAAAACCAGAGAATGAAGTGGAAGTTATAACCAGCCTGAGATCTTGATCATTTAACTCCCGGGTGCGGAAACCAAGCGTTCTTTCAACATATGCCATCTCATTCTCACCTGAGCCTTTCCCTTTTTCATTGAGAAGGTCAGCAAAAGCACCTCCAAACTCTATCCTCATCAGCCTAACCGCTGATACTGCATGTGGTAAAAAAAATTGAAAAAAGGATGAATCCGATTAACAAATGACTTCTCGATGAGCAGCGACACTCCAGCTAAATAGTAAGAGTCAGTAGTATCAGAGCCAAGGCAAATAAATAGAGGGAAGTACAGGTATACCTGCTCTGTGGGGAGAAACCTCTGAATTCATCTTCTTGGTTTTGTGCAAGCGATTGGCAGAACCTGGAGTTCAGTCAATTTAAGTAGTAATAAGCCAGAAGCTGAACAATTCAGTGAAGTTCTAATTCTCATTCAATAAATAGAAGCTAGATTCTAAAATCAGAAAAATGACCCTTTTTTTTTCTTATGGAACTTGAGCTACCTTTTCTAGTTGTGGAAATGGACATCTTTGGCCCGTGAGTTGACTCAATAAGCTTCAGGGGCTTGGAAGAAGAAGCTGAAATTTTGCGGGGTTGCGCGGGGAAAGAGATGCCGAGGTACAGCAATTGCGCCATTGATGTTTGGCTATCTTCTCAGAGGATAAAAAACTTGCTAACATGTCACTTGCGTCGACTTTATCCCGTAAACTCTAGTATCCCTTGTTTCTTTTTATTTTTGGTTCAGGCTGGTACAAATCACGCCATAGAACTTGACATTTCCAATTCTCAAGTTTGTACCTGAATATCAGAGCAATCAATTAGAAATTTGAAAAAAAAAATTGCTTGACACCAGATTAATGACAGTTCGCTTAGCTTCTACAAATATTTTAAAAAAAATAAATGGCAAATAACAGTTCAAAAATTACAAATATAAAAGGGAGAATTAGGGAAATTCTCATAACGTGATATATTTAATTGCATATGTAAAAGTTCAATTACATATGTATGAAACATCACATTTTATAATTAATTTTTTAATGGTGATCCATCCCTTCTTTCACTAAAAATCTTGGATGTATCTTAGGAGATTTAACCGTCATGAATTCATATGTTTGACTGAAACTCTTTATGCGATTGTTTGGGTGAGCGGCCAGATCACCCAAAAGTGGCTTTTGGCCCCAAAAGCACGATTAAGCTGTAATGGAGTGTTTGGATTGGCGTCATACCTAAAGGGCTTCTGCTGCATAAGGAGCTTCTGGGCAGAAGCTAGGACAGGGCGCGGCGGGCAATAAATCACGGTGGGCTTCTGATGAAAGGAACAAAAAGATGGATTAATAGACTCATCAAGCCTGATGAAAGTACCTTAACATTTCCAGCTTCTTTGATGGCCTCAACAAGCCTGAGCTGCAACAGAATGCTATGACTCCGGAAATGAACGCTGAAGATGGCCCTGATGACGACGTCAACCCGCTTGACAGCGTCGACGAGGCTCCGGTGATCGGAGAAGGAGGCCTGAACAAGATGAGCGCCTTGCTTCTTGAAGGAGAGCAACATTTGAAGCTTCTCAATTTGAAGACCTTACTCAGGCCTTTGAACAATAAAGGTCTCATGGCCCTGAGCCAAACAAGCCTTCACATACCTCCTTCCGATATACCCAGTTCCCCCACAACCAAAACCTTGCTTTTCGCCATTTTTGTTAGCTCCCTGCTCTGATCGTTCTCTTGTTATTGGGTACAGAGCTTGCAGAGAACAAATAAGGAAGAAGGAAAGAAGTAACGGGGTGATGTGTAATTAGAGTGTTGTTGTGGAAGGAAGCAGTAAAAATAAGAAAGGTTGGTTGAGGCAAATACTGAAGTAGGTAAGGAAAAAGAAGATACAGCTTGCGAGTCTAAATTATACTTAATTCAACTTGTTAATATAAATCATATTTTATCCTTTTTTTTAGAAATTTTAAAAAGTTAAATAAATTATATAATTATAATTTATTTTTCTTAATATTTAATTTATATATTTTTTCATTTACTCCATTTTTTATTATTTACAATCGTCTTTATATCAAAATTATCACATATAGCTAAAATAAAATTCATGAATATGTGCCACTTAATGAGATTTATGTCCTTTTATGATATTTATCATAAAAAATCACTTCTCAAAAGTTTATCCAAACGGTTTCTCCTTTTTAGAAAAAGTCACTTTTCCAACGCTAATCCAAACATAAATCACTT
>JANTPZ010093455.1:0-15052 GCA_025593235.1 Vachellia pachyceras | reverse complement strand
TTTGCTACTGGGATTTCCAAAAATCTCACCCTCCCCCACTAACCATTTTTAGGTGGAAGCACACTCAAGGGTAAGGAGGAAGTGGTTGATTCATGAAGCAAAGTTTAATGTACATTGTTGTGGATTTTATTATGAACTTATGTTACTATGTTTGAAGTTTGTAATACATTGTAACTTGTTATGTATCATGGACTTATGATAGTTAGTGTATGCTTTAAGAATTCCCTATCATGTAGATTAATATGGTTAAGAAAAGTTTAGAAACCAAAATGATGATTTATGAAGTTAAATAGGGCTGAAATTTGGCTAAGTGCTGGAAGTAAAGTTGGTCATTTTCCCTACTTTGCCCTGTCGGGAAACAGGGTAAATGAACTTCAACTGAGTTGATATTTGGTGGACAAATATTTCACATTACAAGGTTTAAAACAAGCTAAATATCACTGAAATTGGATTTTTGTACAGAAAGTCATGAGTGTCCAAAGTTGGTGAAAAATCACAGAAAATCCTGGGAAAATGGAAAATTACCATATGAACAGTACATTTTTGCGAAGCAAACTGTACCAACTGGACCAGTTTCTGTACAAATGAGTATTTTTCCCTCATAAAGGAATTTGTAAGCTTCAAATAGAAGTTGGAACCACTCAGTTTCAATGTTTCTAGAATTAGTTATGAATTTTCAAAGTTGGCCCGAAAAATTGTGAATAGTAACTTTCTTAAAATGAAAGTTTTCAATTTAGTCCCTTTTTGTCAATTTAAGTTACTTAAGGCCATGAATTAGTTCCAAATCAATATAATTGAAGCTAAGAGGGATATATAAGAGGTGTCACAATATTAATCCAAACCCAAAGCTCAAGTCACCAAAACACAATTAATCTATACAATTAATTAAATCACATAATGTTAATAAAACAAGTACATATATAAATTTGAATAAAACTCATTTTCTTCCCAAACTTTATGTTTTACTAAAATTCTCCACCTATAACCATAATTCACATTCTTTATCTCAGTCTCCTTTTGATTATCCAATAGTTCTATTGTACTTCTTAAAATTATAATCAATACACAAAAAATCCCCAAAAATTTGATATCTTTAAATCCTCAAAAAATCACAAAAATCAAATATCTTCAAACATTATTAAAATTCGAATTTCTTTCTTCCACAAATCATGCCTCATCCAATAGAATCACTAAAAATACCTCTATTTCCTCAATGTATCCAAAATACCAAATTCCAACACTTAAAGCTTCATAAATTTTTTTTGAATATTCATATTTCATCATCACTCCAAATCTCATCCATTCAAAAATTATTATGGGCTTTAATGAACTAAGATAAATTATAAAACTCAAATTTCATTGGTAGAAAAAATCATGCATGTCCCAAGAATACACAGATAATAAAAAATTATTTAAAATTTTCAAATCAACCAATAACAAAACTAAACTGATTAAATCACTTATCCTACCCATTGGGCACACATGATAAAACTTTGTCATCGTAATGCAATGGAAATTGATCAAAAGATTTGTGATTTCCAAGGATTGCACTATAGGGTGCAACCCCATGGTCGTTTTCTACGGAGCTATTTATACCACTAGTTACCTAACTTGTGATTAAGTTTCTCTTGTAAATGAAAACCGTTGTTTTGATTCGAAATTTTCTATGTACCTAAAACTAATTACAAAATAAAATTTCTTTTTGGTATTTTTTAATTGAGGAAAACAGTAAAATCAGAGTTGAAGTGTAAAAGTGTTGGATTATGGATTTCCTCTTGAAAATGAATTAGGCTATCATAGTTCACAAAATATTAGGGAAAGTAATAGTTTTCGCACTAAGTTTCGTAAAGAAAACCCCAACAACTCGCTGGGTCAGAAATTCCATGTAATGAATTCCATTGCATGAAACCCTTTAAAAAACACTTAGCGTGTGTACAGAAGTCACAAAGTGAAAAATTCAACTCAACACAATATTGCCTCTAAAATCAAGCACAACTAGGAAGATAGAAGAGAACAATAAAGATCTCATTGAATAGGTATAAATGAGACTTCACTCTACCACGTCAAACATAAGGCAAGCTTAATACACAAATAATCCAAGTTTGGCTCAACCGAGACCAAGCATTTACGTACAAATTACAAGTCCTAACTCAGCAACTATGTAATCCATAACATAAATATAGATTGAAAATTAATACTCCCCTTTTGGAACATCGAACTCAGGCCAACTTCATCTCCAAGAGGAAGGGAGATGCTCAACTACTCATATGAAGTGGAATCAGACTCCGGATAGATGATTGGAGGTGCATGGATGGATTAGGGTTGAGATGGATAAGATTAGGGTTGTGTGAGTAGAGAGAATGAGAGAAAATGTGAAGTGTGAGTGTTTTCTACCTCCAACTCTTTCCTCTCTTCGAACCTTACCCTAATTGGCATATACTAATCGTCTAGGGTCGGATCCAAAAAGGTGGGTCGGGTTTTATTTCCATTTGGAGCCTGATTCATTACTGATTCGCGATGTTCGCCACGACGAACATCTCCCGAGAGTTCTTGCTCGGCTGATTGAACTTTGGTCACGGCGAACTTTCCTAGAGCTGATTCCTCATGTTCTTTGTTTAGAGTTACTGAAATGAAATAGAAAATATTTGAAGTATCACTTGCTCATTATGGAAATTAAGTACAATTATATCATATTCATGGCAGATGCACCCAAAATCACGCTAATCAAGATCAACAACTCTAAATCTCAAATTAAGCATAAGAAGGGTCATGAGGGCTAAAATTGAATCAAAAACTCTAGAAATTCAAGCATAAATGTAGTATAAATAAAGCTTAATCAATCACCAATAGCACTTCCAATATCCAAAATAAATTGTTTAATGCAATTTTAATTAGACAAATAAACACATAGTAATATTGGGTCTGATTCAAGAAAAATTGTTATAAAATAATAAAATGACCAAATAAAAAATCCAAACCGATCAAAACTATCCATTAACATCCCTCTACATTTTTATACTCTTATATTGTCAAAACTCAGAACTTTTCAAAACCCTAACTTAAAATTTCCTCTAATGAGAACAAAATTATTACCATATGAAAGAGAAAAATTCATAGAACAATTTTTATGAAGGTTGTTTAGTGATTAGAGGTAGTTTTACTGACCAAAATAAGCTCCAAAGCAACAACAATGACGAACGATCGAGCAAAGGTAGATGGCTACTTTAGCAACATGAAGACTGACTCTGTGGTATGTTTAAATACCTCTTTCAGTGCAAAGTACACAAATGGGTCCAAAACATTAAAATATTACAAAATAACCCCTTTTTATTTTCTTCTTCTTCTTCTTTTTGTATATATTATAATTTATTCTAAATTTCAAAATTATATTTAAGTAAACATATGTTATTTACATAACATAATAATAAATTTCAATTGTAATGAAATAAATATTTTCTGATGACGATTTTTTTAAAAAGAATAAATAAAAATTTTAAGATGTTACACACAACCGGCACTATGCTGCGGCTATAAATCTTTGTCTAGGCTAAAATGTGATAACATGGATGAACATATTTGTAAACATTTCCATGAACAACTTTAATAGCTACATAAGCATGTGACATTGGAATTCCAGACATCTGCAATGCAAAACAATTACATTCACGTAATGCAAGATCAATATGCCGGTCCCCAATGAAGAAAGCACACTTATTTTTCCATGCCCAAAAGGTGTTGGAAATTGTGCTCTAGGGGCCAATCATTGTACCTCATACATTATTTATTTTAATGTATTTTCTCCATTTAATTATCATATGTTTTGCATGTTTGTTATGATAATTGCATCCATAGATGAATTATGAATATTGTCTTAAATGTCTCTGGTTGGTTGTCTATGCTGGAGCATAGATAAAGTAAGGCCAGTATAACTTTGATAAGGTATGGAGATACGAGTCAAAGTCATAGGCACTTGTGGAGGAATGTGAGTGATCAAGATGGGATTTGTCCCTCACCTTAGTTGAGAGATATTACTGGGCCCCTCGATGAGTCAGTATCAGAAATGTATGGCCATACTGTAATGAAAAGGATTTTTCATTTATGAGATTAGACTACTCAGGGATCGAGAAAGTAATGGTCAAGAATAGGAGGATGATATCATCCATGCCTCATCCTTGACCAACATATCGTGTGACAAAAGGGACGTGATGTGATTGCATGAAAGGTTGTGTCGTGTTAATGATCCTCATATGATTTGGGTAGCCGCAACGTCTTGATAGAGGTCACTTGCGACTTGTAGGCTAATGCTGAGATTAGCTCACTGCCAACTTCATATGGGCCTAGAGGGTCGCACATAAGAGCAGCATAACATGAGCGTTAATTCAAGGGTTTATTCGAATTTTATATATGTATATATATAAATTCGAAATGAAAGTATATTATATGTTAGTTTTGATATTTAATTTATTTGATAAATTAAATAACTAATATTGATATTCAGATTTAATTTATAAAGATAAATTAAATTCTTAGCTCATTGTTTGGATTAATTATATGGATATGATTTGATCAAATCAGATTAATCTAAATTAGAATTATAAGATTCAAATTTCATGTTTTGAATTTCAAATTCCAATATTGATAAATATTAATCTTGAATATCCTTTTGAAATTTAAATTTCAAGATTAATAAAGATTAATCTTGAGTATCTTTTGAAATTCAAATTTCAAGATTAATAAAGATTAATCTTAAATATTTTTTTGAAATTCGAATTTCAAGATTAATCTTGAAGACTAATAAAATATTAATTCAAAATTCGAATTTTAAATATCTTTTGAGATCTTTATTTCAAATTTTAAAGATTAATAAAAGATTAAAACCAGATTATGATGCTCTCCATGAGTTCTATAAAAATAAGAACCCATGATCAAGAGAGGCAATGCAATTCAAATATGACTGTGAGACACATAAACCCTAGAGAGAAAGAGTGAGATGTGAGAAGCACCAGCATGCTGCGATTGTTGGGAACTATTCGCGTGGATACCGATAGAAGGAGATGATAAAAAATGTCGACTCCTTGTGATCGAAACTAAGAACGTAGAAAGTCATAGAACTTGAAGAGATACAAACGCAAGGGACGCTTTGTATTCCAAACGCAAAAGGTATTGCTCTATCTCCTCGGTCTAAACGCCTTTGACAGATCCATACGGGGATTAGAAAATTTTAAATTCCGCTGTGTGTACGTTCTAATCCTAACATAAACTTCACCCCACAGAGACTCAGATGCAACCACATTTACCCTTACATTTACCTCTGTATTTGGCCCTATATAATTCTTCCACTTTGTCATTGACACATATGATGCATGCATCTTCTTCATTACTTTCTCACGATGCTCATGAATTTGTTGTGCTATGTTGTGCTTCCTCTCCTTCACCATCCAAGTATTGAATGACTCGCCAATATTTTCTGTGATATTGTCCCATCGTTTATATGTAACCTTGCTTATAATATCCACATTTTTTCTGTAAATTGAAATAGAGGTCAAACCGATAGCTGAGATGAGATAAGGCCCAGAGAAAGAAAGTACATGAGAGAGGAAGCTAGTGGACCAGAAAGATTATGGGTAAGTTAGTCCCAAGGCTTTGGAATTTCTGAATATATAAGCCAAGGACATAAATGTCATTAAGTATAATGACCAAGGGCAAAATGGTTATTGGGTAAAAAAGGGCCAAACCAGTAGCCAAAAGTCAAGTTAGAGCTTATAGGTGGAAAGTACAGAAAAAGATGAAGGTGATGGACTAACGTATCAACGTTACCTTGGTATTAATGATTGAATTCTTTTAGGAACATCATAGTTAAGCATGCTTGCCCTGGAGTAATGACAAGATGGGTGACCTCCTGGGAAGGACCCAAATGTCATTAAACAAAAAGGTTAAGGGCAATATTGGTATTTTGAATGATTAGTAAAAGTAAGGGCATTTTGGTAATTAAGAGAAAATGTAAGGGCATTTTGGTCATTTGACAAAGTCAAAGCAAAAAGTCAAAGGTTGACCAAAATATCAGAAAAATTCAAAGATGCCCAATTGATAGAGTAAAACTCACTAAACAATGCTGTGAGTTCTAAATCTTTGAGTTTCAACTTAGATTTCTATCTATGGAATTTTGAAGGTAGAAAGCAGAAAATAATTATTTGAGATATCAAGAGACCTCAATCAGTTGAACTCAGAACATAGAAAAATAAGGTGAATTTTATAGTATTTTATAAAATTATTACCCAATATTCAATAAAGGCGATTTCCCTGAACAGAGGGAAAAAGACCCGAAAACCCTTAAAATATATTTTTCTTCAAAAATTAATTTTAGACAATCTAGAAGGTAAATTGGGAAAAGGAAAAGGTCTAGAGTATCAGTAAAGATTATAGTAATTATTTATGCCCTAAAGCTAAATTGCCCGTCGGTAGCACATTTTTAGGTGTTTTGATAGGGTTAACCCTGTTAAATTTGGATGTTTTCCAAGGGAATTTTTGAAATAATTATTTTAAAATATGAGTGAGTAAAATATGGAGATTAAAAGAGGAAGAAAACATCTCAAGAAAAACAGAGAAAAGTTTACCGGAATAAAGTTACTTATACCGGTAAAAGTTGTAACCGAATGAAGTAACTGAGAGGGCAATCGGTTTGGTTAGTGTAACCAAAGTTCCAACAAGATTTTTAACCCCATGTGCAGCCAATAATGACAACTTTATGAGAGCCAATAGAATCCAAGCACTTGTTGTAAAGGTGGTGAAATTCAAGCCCTTGGATTAAACTTGCTTATTAAGCTTAAATCTCAACCATTCAAGTTTTGTGAAGGGATTTTTATTAAGATAAAAATCTTCTCTTCATCCTCCATTTGGTGTCATCATTTTCAGCCCAAGGAAGAGAGAAAGAATATGCCATTCATGGACACAAGAGGAGGAAAAAACTTCAAGAAAATACAAGGTAAGAAGATAAACCAACCAAACCTATTCTTTGCAACCTCCTCTACCTTTCCTATGAATTAGTTTCTTGAATAAACGTCTCTTTTTCAAGATTGAAAGTTAGGGTTCTTGAGTATGAAAAGTGAGAAAGAGAAGGATTTAGAGGAAATAACTGGTTGCAAAACACTTCTTGCATGATAAGGAGTGGATTGGTGTATATATTGGTTTGGTTTGGTTGTTATATGAATTTTTGGAAACTCAAAGTTTAAGGGGAGATGCTATCCAATTTTCTATTTGATCAGGAAGTGTTGTTTTCAAGCTAAATAATACATGAAAAGTGGTTTGGCATCAAGAATAAGTCCCTATATATCATGAAAGCTTGAAAAATCATTTTATTCCTCTTATGTATGATTTTCGTCCAAGTTCTGTAACAGTGGGGAAGGAGCTGTATTTTGATGATTTTGATGCTTCCACTGAGTTTAGAAGGCAAAATTTTGTAGGGTATAAGTGAGAAATGGATTTGGAAAGCATTAGAAATCATAAAATCAAGTTTGGAAGTTGTAAGAGTCTTGAAAAGCAAGAATGAATTTCATTACATTTTTGTGATTTCTTGCATGATTGATGATATGAGAATGATGGATATGTCATTGTATCATGCTTAGGAAGTTGAAACTTCTTTATGAACTTGTTGTGAATGGTGCATTAGTTTATGATGAATGAACTTGTTATTATGTGTATGATATATGACCTTGATTGCTATGGCCATATGCATGATAATATGTCATTTGAATATGTCACATATGATTTGATCATACACACAATTTGAAAGTTTGTCATGCACATTCACAAGTTTTGTTAGTTAGTTTTGCTATTGAGATTTTCATAAATCTCATTATCCCCCAACTAACCATGTAGGAGCAAGCTTAAGCCTCATGGTTGGAACTTTATTTTGGTTAATGTTGCAGTTATGTAACCATAAACCTCAACTTAGTAAATGTATGTCAATGCATGCCTAAACCAATACTAAGGTGCTAAGTAAGTTAACCATGCATTGAAAGAGGTTTGGTTTTAACCAAAGAGGTTTTGGTAAATTTTTAAAGAAATGCTAAGTTTTCAAGTAAAGAGGTTCCAAAACCCTCAAATCTATCTTGTCTTTGAGTGATTAGAAAAACTAGCAAACGAACTCCGTTTGAGCTGAAACTTTCCAGTTAAATATACACATCCTAAGCTTTAAAATGAGTTAAATTTTGCTAAATTTAGATGCGTAGATAAAGAGTTATGATTTTCCAAATTTAAGGAAAAAATCTGGAAAAAAGAAAAGTGACCATTTGAACAATACTTTTTCACAGAATTAACTATATCAAATGGGCAAGTTTTGGAACCAATGAGTATTTTTCTCCTATAGACCACTTTATAACCTTTAAATAGAAATTGGAAGCACTCAATTTTGATTTTTCTAAAATTAGTTATGATGTTTCAAAGTTGGACAAGATATCTGGAAATTGATCAAATGAATAGTGACCCGTATTTGAAAATTTTCAATTTCTCATGTTTGGTCAAGTTGAGTTATCTAAGGCTCAAAAGTGGTTCATTAGTGATCTATTATAAATCTTATAGGGGAAATAAGGAGTGTTACATTGCTCATAGGCCACTTATTCACATCTCCTTGATTGTTAATCTATTCATATAACTCTGGGGAGAACTGACACATATAGTGCATTGCCTCGTCGAACTCATCTGGCAGATTGGCATATGCAACTTTGTCAAGCAACATCAGAGCTTACCCTAACTCACCACTTGTCCTCCTCTTTCCCTGCATTAACCACTTGTCCTCCTCTTTCCCCTGTTCACCTTACCCACCTTTAAACTGAAGTTCTCTTTGACATGTATGTAACATAAGCGTGCCTATCTCCCCTTCCCAAAATTGCGTTCACAGCACCTATGATTGAATTATGCTGGTTAGACACTATAGTCAATTCCATGGAGCCAACTATTTATTTAATCATATACATAAAATATTTATCTGTATCATAGGCCAATGCTGCAAGTATCATCCCTTTTATGGGAAACCTAAATGAGTTCCATCAACATACAGTACTTGTCTAGCCCCTCCTAAGAAGCCTTCTACACAATAACCATATGCAATGAAAATATGCTCAAACATACCCCTATAGGCTACTATTCAGCTACTGTTTTATCATCTATTTTCTTCAACCTTTGGCAAATCCATGGTATCAGAATGTATGATTGCTCAAGTATGCCACATATATCTTCTTGTGCCTTCTTCTTTGCTTTATATGCGTGTTTGTATGTTAGATTTACACTATACTCCTTTTGTAGTGTCTTCTTGATATCAGTTGTGGACTTGTTCATATGGCTCCTTACCTCATCAATTACTATTGATGCTATTAAACTGGATCTCACACCATGCTTAACCCCCAAATTGTCTTGGGCAGAATGAAAATGCTAATTAGTCAGCTCAGTCATCCGAAGCATTGGAGTCCTCTTGCCTACTGCATTAGCACAAATCTTCTAAGAACAACCTTCTACTTTACACTTTAAATAGATTTTATCCCTGGAATTCCGTTGATACCTATGAACAAACTTGTGTCCAATGCTATACTTGAACAAAGCTGCCCTAAATTCATTCGCATGTGTAAAGCACTAACCTACTTCAGAAATGATTCCCCTCCTTTTGTCATAGCTCATCTTATTACTATGTGGCATTCCCTCTCCACAACCACACCTTGACTTGGACCAACTCCATCAATGGCCTCATAAGTTAGCCCTTCACCACTATTAACATCCCACATAGGCTCCACATCACTGCCTAAACTCAACGGAGGTGCGAAAATTTCCCGTGACAATGTGAACAATCCGTAATTCCTACATCAAGTTTCATAATAACATATTAGTGTTTACCAATTTCACAATGGCAATTACCAACTTCAAACATCAATATTTAGAGACATATATATCCTAATCATGCATTGTCACTTCTTCATTCCCATTTTCTTCACATGATACATACACATGTGCACTACTATCATTATACAAAAACAAAGTTTCAATGTTAGCTTCACCATTAAGATCAATTAAAGTCCTCTCATCAAACCTTATAGTATATTTAATATTACACCTACTTCCATCATTACCCATCCATCTTCCTATAATTACCTTCAAATCATCAAAAGTGATCCCATATTTGAACACTTTAACCTTCACACTACTTCCTTTGTATTTACTTTCACCTTCATCATTACTAACGAATTTCCCCTACGTGAAAATAACAAACAACTCCTTCTGACAATATCTAGGGCCAATATTTTCGTCCATTTTGGTCACCTGTAACACAAAAATAAAAAACTTTCACACTAAGGAATCATTTTTCAAAACTTTGTCAATAAATCATTTTGAATAAATAAATCAACTGCTGCTCCTCTACACCAAGAAATCATTTTTCCCAACCAGTTTCAGTACAACCACATTATAATACTATCATCATGCCATTTTAAAAAATATACCATGTTCCACATTATGCTACTTAAGTATTTAAAGATTAAAGTTTACGGTTTCCCGGTTTCTACTACGCTTATGCCTACAAACTCTCCATTCTTTCCCTATTCAACATTAGGCTACTGTAGCTAAACGTCTTCACTCCAATCAACCTTCCACTTCCATTACTCTCAACACTCAGCTCTTCTTTAGTGAATAAACCAAACTACCCACAAATAATACACGTTAATCTCAACAACAAAATACCATGCATTGGATAGTTTGGATATGAGAGGAAAAGAATATTGATGACACAAAAATTTAATCTCAACCACATTATAATGCATACACGCTACTTCTACCTCATTTTTGCCTAAACTCTTCTCGCCAATGCAGACATCGTCAACTTTTACCTTTATATATAAGTTACAGTTGGCTAAATTGCACGTGGCACAAAAAATATACCTATAAATTGCACGTGTGAATACAAAAGGTGGGGTTCAGTAAAAGCCAAAAGAAAACAAATAACTTTTTAGATCGTGTGTGCAAAGAATGGTTTAGAAAGTTAACTTTCTAGACCGCATCTGATAATAACGGTTTAACTTTCTAAATCGTACGTCATATGAGGTTTAGAAAGTGAACTTTCTAAGCCATACTTATAAGGTGCGGTTTAGAATGTTAACTAGTCTTAACGACATAAATTTCAACTTTCTCATTCGAATGAGGCCTACATCATTTGAATGAGTGCATCATCTTTATGGTACAAATTTTGAACCTGGTTATTTGAATGACCTATGTCTCATTCGAATGGAGGTCTCATCTTTAGCATATCTGAATGGCCCTCGAGGTTAAGATACATAATTGCACTTTCTCATTTGAATGAGGCATATGGCTTATTCGAATGCTTCCTCACTTGAACTTTCTAAACCGCACATAATACGTGCAGTTTAGAAAGTTAACTAACAAAAATGTAGTTATTATATGCAATTTATAAAGCCCTCACATCAATACAAATTTTCTCTTTCTCAAAACTCTCATATTCCTTGACTTTCCCACCTAAGCAGACATCGTAAAGTGTGGCCATTATGAGTTATAAGGCCATTCTAAAAACTCTTGAGGAACTATCTCCTCTATGGGCTAAAATGTACTTGTCTAATTCCATGTCTCAATAAAAATGTACTTATACATTATGGGGGTGTTTAGCACATTATGGGGGTGTTTAGCACATTATAGGGGTGTTTAGCAAAAGGAAATAAATCATACTTCCATTACAATGGATGAAATGAACTTTCTAAATCGTACTTCCACGGTACGCTTTAGAATAATAACTTTCTAAACTGTTTTAATTATGCACGGTCTAGAAAGTCTCACATATCTAAATTTACTTCTCATTTGAATGACTCCTAGTTCTCATTCGAATGGGTCCTAATTAGTGCAAATTTCTTGTTGAATAGGAGAAACAACGTGAACTGATTGATTGTTTCCATTGTAGTGTTTAATTGCTTCTTTTATACATATGTAATTTTCCTTGCTACTGCAGATTAAATAACATGAAACTGGGAAAGAAGCAATTGTTGAACCCTCAAGGGGTCAGTGGAATATGATAAACAAGGTAGATTAAATACAATAAAACTAGGAAAGAAGAAATTGTTGAACACTTGTGGGGTTAGGGGAATAATAAGCAAGGCAGATTAAATACAATGAAACTAGGAAAGAAGAAATTGTTGAACCCTCAAGGGGTCAGTGGAATATGATAAACAAGCAAGATTAAATACAATGAAACTGGAAAAGAAGCCAGATTTGAAATTTACTAAGTGAATAGTGACCAGTGAATAGTAACTTGGTCTAAAATTTTCTAATTCACTTATTTAACCATTTTAAGCATTTCAAAGGCAAATAAATAGTTCATTGTTGGTATCTAATGAGATTAAAGATAAGTAAATAAGCGTGTTACATTCGGTGATATAAGAGCATGGTTCTGGTTAAGTATGAGTTACTCTATGTTTAGTGTTTTATGTGATTGGCTCATGAATTGAGTGGTGCTGAAATGATGTTGAGACTGTTATGATGTGTTATCTATATCATTGACTGAGTATTGAATAGGATAAATGAGTGTTAGAAGTTTTGAGGTTACTCAACTAGTCAGCCACGGATCGTGTTAAAGTTTAGAAGCGATGGATGCCATCTCCAACTCTAAGCCATCAGTTAACCAAGAAGCTAGATATGAAGCGAGAAGAGCACAACCTCTTGTGTGTATCCACCCAGATCCAGTTATGCTGAGGAACCAGGTCATACCCAATCGGACTCAGATTCCAATATAGTGCAATCCTCTAATGCCTCTAATAAAGTGCTAGCCCCTTAAGGAGAAGAAGTACCATCGATGAATGAAGAAATGAATGCCTTCAGTACGTACAGAGATTTCGAATACGAGATTGCAGAGCAAATAAGTCTATGATAAATTATAGTCGGATTTCCTATCTAACCTAGATAGATGAGGTGAGACGTGCCTATGCAACTGACAAGCAAACTGAAAGGTTTGCAGGTGATGATGATGCTTGGATCTTTTCCCTATTCTAGATGATACCAGATCGTGTGATATGGGATAAATGGTGTGTAAGGGTAGGCTGGAACCAGGAACTCAATGTTGAGAAGGCCCTACAAAGGCTGGAGGCTATGGTTAACCAAACGTTTTATAAGTTGGAGTAAGTGTTAGTGACATAAATATGGTAGGATATGGTATGATGTATATAGTTAGGACTTAGTTATGATATGAAAGTGTTGTTTGTACTTATATGATAATAGTTGAATAAAAAGGTAGTTGGATTGTGGTAATGTTATTGTGGCGAAATGCATATGAGAGATAGTACCTACCATATATATACCCTAGCTGCTAAAGGGTGTAGAGTTAAAATGCATATGATAATATGAGGTAAATCATGTTGTAAAGATGGAAAAGTTTAACGCCAAGATTGCTAACATAAAGATAAAATAAAATCATTGAAAGCAGAGGAAAGAGACTATGCTAGACACGATAGTAGCCGTAGCAGAAGTAATGTTAGCCACAACAAGTTGCTTGTAATACATCTCTTATCTTCACTTTATTATTCATTAAAGACCTTAACTAGGTCACCTAGAGCCATTATATAAGCTAGAATTAGTTATCCATGTGAATTTCAAAGCCTACTTTGACTATTACTCTTTAAAAACACAACATTTTAGGCCCAACTTTAAAAATTCTCAACTAATTCTAAAAATTCTCTCTCATCTGATTTTGGTCTCCAAAGAAAGCTTATTTCATAGCTTATGAGAGAAAAATAATCCTTAAATCAAAATAATTTCCAAACCAAGTTGAAAAGACTTGGAAAATTCACTATTCACTTAGTCATCACGGAGGAATTTCGTCGCAGCCAACCTTGGTTTTCGTCACAGCGAAATTTTGAACTTAGAGAAAATTTGTTCTCTAATCATGTTCACCATGGCTAACTTTTGAGTTGGTCCTGGCAAATTTTTCCAGAACATAGCAAAAACTTCTTCTTGGACCACTTTCATTGCGGCCAACTACTGCTATCATATTTTCTACTGAACTTTAAAATTTCATAGCTTAGAAAAGAGATCTACTTTCCTAAAAAATTTCAGGACAATTGGACTTCATTTGCTCAAAATTTCCTATATTGTCCTATTAAAGGTTTTGACCCCTTCTTTCATCACTTTGCACACTCATTTTGGTTTCCTCATGAATTTTACATCATAACCCACTTACTTTAATCACATAACACCAAAATGACATAGTGTAGGAGTTTAATATACATTCATCCAAGAATTGATAGATGTGTACACATATACATCAATTAGCAAAGCAATTTATCATGTGTAACCTTTCCTTTAGCTTTGAAAGTCACTCACCTTTCACCTTTGCACCACCTTGCCCTTGCTTCTTGAGCTTGTGCCTAGGGTTTTTTATTGGAAAAGGTGAGATTTCAAAGAAATCACAATAGCAAACATCTCTAACAATACATCAACATGCATGATTATCTAAATACAAACAATTTTGCCATGTAACACTCACTAAACCTTACTTCAATCACATTTGTACAAGGCTAAGGAAATCATTACATAGCTGCAACCATGCATTCTCACAAGCAAGGTTCTACATTTCAAGTGGCTACAACCACACATCAAACAAGACAATTAACATATATAAAAAATCAATGCAAAGTAAATGTCAAAGTTAGAAGTGTTGCTACCTTGAAGCTTTATGTGACACTCCTTATTTTCCCTTATTAACATCATATTAGATCACTAATGAACCACTTTACGGCCTTGGAGAACTTAAATTGACCAAAGAAGTGAACTTGAAATTTTCAAAAAACGTGTACTGTTCATTTGGTCAATTTCCAGATTTCTGGCCCAACTTTGAAAAATCATAACTAATTCTAGAAAAATCCAAATTGAGTGGTTCAAATTTCTATTTGAAGCTTATTAAGTGATCTATAAGGGAAAAATACTCACTAGTTCCAAAAATTTCCCAATCGATACAGTTAATTCCGTGAAAATTACTGTTCATTTGGTAACTTTCCAGTTTTTCCAGATTTATCAC
>JANTPZ010093454.1:0-11193 GCA_025593235.1 Vachellia pachyceras | reverse complement strand
ATTTTTTTAGAACAAATATTAAAATTTCAATTATAATATTTGTTCTAAATTTTTAATTTGAAAATGATTCTCTATACTTTAGCCAGTCAACATGCTTCTAGAAGAGAGTATGGTAAAAGAAAAAAGGAAATTTATCATTATGTCCCAAATAATCTAATTAATGAATAAAAGATCCAAAATATTAGTAAAATTATCATCATGTTCCAATAGTAGCTGGTCCAGTTGTCATTAACAACGAGAAAAATGACCTGATGGTAATTATTACAATTGGACCAACTACTGTTAGGACATGATGGTAATTTTACCAATCTTTAAAACATTTTGTTCATTAATTCTTTTTGTTGTGACCTGATTGTAAATTTACCAAACAAAAAAGTGAGATATGATATATTTGATACAGAGCACATCTGGCAAATTCTTTTTATTTGATGCATACCCATTGATTTTAGCAGAAAAGAAACTAATTAAAAAATAAAAAAACATATACATGGCAGTCCTCAATAATTAATATATTTATTAAATAATTATCATCCTCCATCTTAAAAAAGAAGTTGGTCTAATGTACATAAAGTCATGAGTTGTTGAGAGACGGTCAACGCAAGCAAGTTGAGTCTTTATTATTTTTTTTCCTTGGACTTTTTTTGTATACACGCAACTTTTCATTTTCACCCCTTACTTTACAAATCACCCTAGCTAATTTGAGCTTAAAAATTACTAAAATTTAAATGGGATTTCATATGGCACTTTTTTTTGGGAAATTTGATTTCATGCCCATTTTGTTTTTTAAATTAAACTATTGGAGTAGTTTTTAAAAATAAATATACTATATACAAAGAATTGAGGGGAAATCCCTCTTTCATATATTAATTATAGAATAAGATTTACATATGGTAGGTGAGCAGATGTAAATGAAATTTCATAATATACAACTAAAATTTTACAAATATGTAAAATACCATAAAATTTTTTAGAAATGCAAATATAACTCACTTGTTACATTATATAACTGAAATTCCATCATAGGCATATAAACATTCATAAAGGTACAATATAACGGCATGCCCTATTCTCTAATGGCAATATGGATTTATCCCCATTTCTTAAGTCACTAGATTCCTCATAAAGTCTGGACGGTAAAGCATAGTTTGAAGTACGTGCAAAGCTGCAAAAAAAGAAAAGAAAAGAAAAAGTACGTGCAAAATACCGATAAGGTTGGGAGACAAGCATACAGGGGATGTTCTTGAGAAGGGCAAAATAGGAAAGAGGGGTTAACAGAAGAAAAATGGGAAAATTACCCAGAGATCCCAAGCAACATAATTAACCATAAAATGATCTCAAAGATTCATAAAATTATCATAAGGTCCCAGAAGTAGCTGTTGAGGTTGTTAATGAAGGTTAGTAAGATTGTTAATGATAACCTCAGCAGCTACTTCTTAGACCTTATGGTAATTTTGTAAATCTTTGAGATCATTTTATGGTTAATTCTGTTGTTTGGGACCTCTGAGTAATTTTCCCAAAAAAAATCTAATTTAGAAAAAAGAAGATAAACCAACAAAGGAAAAGAACATAAAAAGTGCATAGGACTAAATTGTAATTATCTCAAGTCAAAAGTACTTAAGTATAAACAAATTTCGAAAATTTAGTAAGCATTGTTTAAGGGGTATCCAAGGCATTAAAGGTGAAAATGCCTCAAATATAATATTGAGCTAAAAAGCCTATGTTTAGTTAATTATTAAAAGTTCTGAAATGATTAAATCATTGTGGAGAATAATATTTTAAGGAATGGAGTGAATTAATGACAAAGGTACTATCCACTAGAAATGGAATTTTGATGTTTATATATATTGTGCCTGTTTGGGAAGCCATTTTCCCAAACGGTGCACGTAAGCCGAGACAAAACCATCTCGAAATCTGTAAAAACCATTTTGGAATCCATAAAAACCATCTTAAAATCTGTAAAACCATCTCGAAATTCCCAAAATGCCTCAAAATCTGCAAAATCCATTTTCCTAACGGAGTTCCCAAACGAACACATTATTGTGCCTAAAACAATATTATCCTTTTAAACTGATGTGAAGTAATTTGGGAGGCAAGTTGGACCAATAAAAGCAAGGAGAATTAGTGAACGAATGGAAGGAATTTTTGAAAGAATTATACCAATTTTATTGGTTAATTTTTTTTTGAATAATTAATTGTAAAATTTAGTTATATTATGGGAAGAAAATACCAAAGTTTCTACCTAATACTGAGAAATAGTGAGACTCTAAATTAAGCCAATTGTGAAGGAGAAAGGCGTGGTTTGTGATCAGATAGGAGCTCGTTTGACTCCTCTTTCCGAAATCTAAATTTAGTAGCATAATCACAAAACTTAAATTTTGTCTAAATACTCATATTTTTTTTTAAATTTAGGTTTTGTAACAAAATTTAGATTTTGAAAAAGTTATTTTTTTATCAAATCACAAACTCCCTCATAATAAATTTGCTCTTTCCTCTTTTTTCTTTCTTTTTCTTTCCTCATTGCTACTTACTTTTTGACTCGAAATCTGCAAAAAGTCAATAACTTCCTAAACACAATCACCTTTCAAAATCTAGATTTTACCTCGGAATCCGTAAAATCAATTCTCTTTAAATATATTCTCCAAAACCTAGATTTTACCTCGAACTCTGTAAAATCTTTTCTTAGATGGATTTCTAAATGAGCTCTATGATGAGTTTTTCCTTTACTCTCCCGTGGCTCTCTGGTTATGCTCTTCTTGAGCATTCCATAGTGGAGTGGGTTCGAGACTGTGTACTCAGAGGATGAGGTTTTTTTTTTAAAAAAACAATTTACTTGGTTAAGATTAATTAAAAATTAATGGTAGGAAACTAAACAAAAAATAATAGGGCAAATTGAGGATTTTCATTGGTGAGTAGTAGAATTTACTAGTATAAAATATAATTGAATCCTACAGTTTAACACCATCTTTCCTCCATGTCCTTCATCATTTTCGTTTATAATTGAATCCTACAGTTTAACTATTTTCTGTCATTAAAATGATGGTCGCTAATATTTTCCGTCTCTAATTAAATGGAAATTTTCTGATGGAAAATAGCTATTTAATAATGAATTTTTCCGTCGTTAAATGATATTTTTCTGATAATAACAAAAGTTTTTCCTTGCATCAAGAGTTTTTATTAGATTTCTCAAATTATGCATTTTGGGGTCAGCAGGCTAGATCAATAAGCACAGAAGAAAGAATCAAGTTCTAAAAAGGATAAGGGGTAAGAGCAAACTTTCTTTTAACATAGTTTTAATTTTGAATAGCTTACCAGATTGATAATATTATATAGATTATGTGCTCATGATGATAGGAAATGATTCCAAGTGGTAATTAAGGGAGAAAATGGGAATGTCTTTCCACTTGGATTACTAGATGTCAGCATCCCCATTCATCAGTTGTGGCAGTACTAGTGTATCATCTCACAAGAAAACTGGGAACAACAATAACAACGTAGAATTATCTCATTAAGTGGGTTGACTACAAGAATTGCATGATGTCATTGTGTCTATCCACAGCCAAATCCTTGGATTCTTGGAAAGTTTGTTAACTAAAACATCATGCTCAATAACTTTATTAAATGTTCGTTTTGATCTTAATCTGCTTCTTTCACTAGACTTCGTGTTACTCGATCAACTCCCCTCACTAGAGCATCCAATTGTTTTTTTTGAATATGTTTGAACCACCTTCAATGTTTTTATACGATTTTATCTTCAATAGATGTCACTTCAACTCTTTTGCACATATGTTCATTACCAATATTTTTTTCTTGTATGACAACATATTCATCTTATCATCCTCATATAATCAATATCCACTTTATGTAATGTTGTTCCTTTAAAGCCCAACAGTTACCACTATATAACATTTCTTAATTATCTTACAATAGAGCGATAAAATTTCCCTTTCACCTTATTAAACACTATATGATCATAAAAATCTGGTGACGTTTTTCCATTTCAGTCATCCAATTTGAATTTTATAACTAACGTCACCATTTATTTTACCATCTTTTAGTATGATTGATTATAAATATATAAACTTTGTCATTTATGAGAGGTTTAAAATCTCATTTTAACCTCTAAATCATTTTTAACTCATCTCTTATCAAAATTGTAATGAGTATATTCTATTTTATCATATTCAGGCGAAAACCCTTGATTCTATAGTCTTTCTCTTCAACTCAAATTTATAGTTAATCTCCGACTCAAATTAACCTATTTTCATAAAAAAAATCATACTTGCTGTATCTCACGAAGAACAAATCTAATAGAATACCTTCCAACATGATGCAACCTAAAGAACAATTATATTTCCTTCATCAATTAAAAACAACAACTATATATTATATTTAGCTGCACAGCTAGAGTTTCTACAACATAAAAGATAAACACAAGTAGAAATTAAGTTTCACATGACCATCATGGAAGATTAGTAACATCATGGACATGATCATCTTTAACAACAAAGCGACGCCAGAACCAGTGCCTCCCCCAAACTCCATACATAGACTCCAACGGTATTCCTTTGGTCTCCGGCAAGAAAAGGCCGATGAAGACGGTCATCACGGCGATCCAAGCGGCGTAGAACAGAAACGCACCATATTGGAAGTGGCACAACATGGTCAGGAACGTCTGGGACAGGATGAATATGGTCATGAAGTTGACGGCTACGGCGATGCTTTGCCCTGTGGTTCTGATCTTCATAGGGAAGATCTCACTCGGGATGAGCCAACTCAGTGGGCCCCACGACCACCCGAACCCGGCGGCGTACAAGCAGAGAAGCACCAGTACTGATATTGAGTCGCTCTTTGGGAGGCGCTGGGTAGCGTCCGCAAGTGCTAGCACCACAGCCACCGCAATCTTCATACAACATTAGAGAGATGAAGAAGAAGAAAAAGCAATACAAATAAGTGAAAATTGCATAGAATTTATTTTTAATTAATTTTATTGTTAATCCTTACAGTTTAATTAATTTTTTGTTTTTTTCTCACATAGTTTTAAATCGTTGATTTTTTGGATCATTGTAATTTCACAAGGATTTGGTCGGATTCAAATATAGGGATAAAAAACAAAAATTAGTTAACAGTATAGGGACCGATCATTAAGCTCGAACGAAAACTTTACGAAACGTTAAAGATCTAAACTAACATTTAAAACTACATAACCAAAATCAAAATTTAATCAAATTATAAGGATTAAGAATGGTATTAACCCTAAAATTTATTAGTTAAAGCCACCTAATTGATCAGAACCTAAACCTTTGAAAGGGTACAAATTTTTTTAAAGGTATGTAATATATCTTTAGATATGTGCAAAGGTTTTCTATTTTACACATAGTTAAGTATATGTTACATATATCTAGAGAATAATTTAAATATTGAAAAAAATTATTTTCTTATTATTCTAAATAGCTACTCTAAGTAGTTATTAGAAATTATCATGTGAAGAACTTTTAGATAAAAATGCATTTCATTTATTGTTAACAAATACAAAACATTTTTTTAGTTAAAGATCTTTAAATAATAAATGTAAAAAATATTGGATTAGTCATTTAAATTTAAGTTTATAATTAAGGTGTATTATATTTTAAGTTTTTCAATATAAACGCCCCTTAGTTTTATTTAAAAGAAAATATTGAAGCAAACAAATTTAAATAATAAGATTGGGTTCCATTTTCATACCTGACAGACAAACATTTGAGTACCCCCTTCAAGGAACAACAATCTTCTACCGAAGCGATCAACTATAAAGGTGGACACCATTATGGATCCAAGGTTGACAAGTCCCAAGACTATAGTTGAGAGCAAAGCGGCGTCGTTTCCAAGGCCCACAGACTGAAATATATTCGCCGAATAGAAGCCGACGATGTTAATCCCGGTGAGCTGCTGGAAAAATGGGATGCCAACCGCCATCACCAGATGAGGCCGATACTCCCTCTCAAATATGGTCGTGAAGGGTTCTTGTTGGAGAACCTTGGACCTCTCAGCCAACTTGATGAGCTCGTCCAGCTCAGCTTCCACGTCAGCGGTGGGCCCCCTCACCTTGCGGAGGGCGCTCCTGGCCTCGTCTGTCTTGCCACGCTGGACCAAGCTGCTGGGCGTGTCTGTGATGAAGAAGGCGCCCGCGGTCATGGTGGCGGCGGGAGCGACGGCGAAGCCGAGGGATAAGCGCCATCCCCAGGAGCGTTTGGAAACGGCGTAGTTGAGGCAGTTGGCTATGACCACTCCGATGGCTATGAAGAACTGGAATCCAGTGTTGAACGCTCCTCGCCATTTGGGTGGAGCTATCTCTGATAGGTACACTGGTGCTGCCTGCATTTATCAATATAAAAAGAATCAGCCACTCTTAGTTTTGTATTTAGAAGGGCAAAGCCAAGAAGTTACAGGTAGGATCAAACTCGCCTCCCATATAGGGTTCTTATGTATATACGCCATAGGTAGTTGGCAACCATTAATAAAGATATAGAAACATTCATTTCATTTGTAAAGGTAAGTTAAACTACTAGAAAAATACCATTTAACGATGGAAAATCCGGTGCTAAATAGCTATTTTTCGTCGTTAAAACGATGATCGCTAATATTTTCCGTCACTAAATGAAAATTTTCTGATGGAAAATATCCATTTAGCTAATGATATATTTTTCCGTCGTTAAATTGTATTTTTGTGGTAGTATTAGTTATATGTCAAAATTAAGTGTTAGATTTTCTAGAATATGCCCCCTAATCCTATTAGTCAATTACTTGCATTGAAATTAACTCTTGAAAGAAACTTAACATATGTAATCAATATGAATAATTTGAAAAAAAAATTGTAAATTTGAGATTTGGTGATTAGTGAATTAGGGTCTTACATTTATTGCAATTGTGAATTAAAAAGTTTATAAAATAATAAATTTAAACCATTCATTTTTTTATCTAAAGATTGATATGGGAGGAACATGAACAAATTAATTAGGAAATCATTATGAGGTTCTAAAAAGAAATTTTAATTACCCAAAAGTTTAATAAAAATTGAGGAGGATCCGATAATAAATTTCAGTGTAAGAAATGACAATAAATTATATTTTTCACTTATCATTATAAGTTCGTGATAATTAATTCCTCTTAAGATCATGCTCAGATATAAGTGAAAGTAGTGAGGAATGCATTCATTATTTGTTTGAACTTACTTGGTTAGTGAAACCGACCCCAAGGCCAAGCAATATACGACCCAATACGAGCATAGCAATATTTTGAGCTCCTCCATTAATGGCGCCACCGGCAAGGAAGGTGCAACCACCTAAGATCATGGTGTTTCTCCGGCCGAGCACGGCGGTCACACGGCTCGCCATGATAGACGAAACCAAGCCGGCTAAGTAAAGTGAGGATGTGAACAAGGTCAAAAGCTGACTATCATACACACAGTATATGTTTGTTTCAGCACTGCTAGCCTTCTTCAGTATTGCCGGGAAGAATTTCTTTAGAAATGGTACCATAGTGGTCACACCCCCTGAAATTCATCAAAGTTACATATTTTTGCAAATACAAGAAAAAAATTATTGAGTTAGGATGATGGAATTTATCATACTTTCCAGAAGCAGAACACACATTTATAATTAATTAAATTTAGGAATAATTTAGTGTCACTTGATTTTTAATTTGGTTCTTGAATTTTTTTATTTGATCCTTATGTTTTCATATCCGCTTTTAATTAAGTCCCTGTAATTTTTTACTTTTATTGTGTTTAATTTATAATTTTAATTTATTTTCAATGTGGATCTTGTAGTTTTTTTTTTCAATTTTTCTTTTTATTAATTACCTAAGATTACATGGACATAATAAAAAATCATGTAAAATATAAGAACTTAGTAAAAAGGTATAGAAATCTGATTACAAACATGGGAAATATAAGGAACTAATTAAAAATAGTTAAAACTACGAGCACTTGTAGAGTATCCCTTAAATTTTAAGTTATTCTCTTATTGAACTAATTAAAAGTAGGACAATATATCTACCCGGGTAAGTATAGTATAGTTTCTATCCACCACAGTTTTTTTTATGCATGTTAAGGCTTGTGATGACTGTACAGAAAAATAGGCATTCTAAGTAGAGATTTTTTTTTCTAATTAATCTATGAAATCTGATGATAATAACAAAAGATATATAGCTCCAAAATATATGCTTTATATGACATTAAGAGCTTGTTTGATGTCATTCCTGAATCTTAGGTTTGGTTTCAAAACTTAAGTTTTACTCCAAAACTTAGGTTTTGTCCAGGTACTCACATTTTTTAGAAAAACTATTTTGGATACAAAAACTCGGTTTGAAATCTAGGTTTTGAACAAGCTATTTTCGTGTCAAATCACACCATCTCTCTTAATAAATTTTCTCTTTTCATACTTTTTCTTTCTTTCTCTTTCCTCTTTTCTACCTACTTTTTGCCTTGAACTCCGTAAAAGTCTATAACTTCCCAAACACAATCTTTTAAAATCTAGGTTTTGTCTCGAAATCCGTAAAAGCTATTCTCTAAAATCTATTCTCCAAAACCTAGGTTTTACTTCAAAATCCGTAAAAACTATTCTAAAAATGACTTCTAAACAAACCCTAATACAATGTCAATTGTGTATTTTGATATGGTTAATTTTTTTTGCTAATCATATATATATATATATATATTATTTTATTACCGGCAATCATATTTAAAACACCATGGGCATTGTATGTGCCCCTTCGCCATAAACGAGTTAGCAAAGATCCATTCATGGGGACAGTGTGGATCAAATGAAGGGAAGAAGAATAAGCAGATGGAGACCTCACACAATCTCTCTAGTGCGAAGATCAACTCTTATATCGGCCGTGTCAAATTCCAACGTATACCATTGGATATATATAAAAGCAATCGTCAATTTCTTTGGGATGGGATCAGAGGGGCAGAGGAAGATGACACTAGCCCTGTGGGACAACACTAGTTGCACTACAAAGTCAAAAGGTGGACTTTTGGGAACCTCCAGATAGCAATTGGCGTGAAGTTAACGTTGTTGAACTTGAATTTTTTTTTAGATTTTGAGATGAAAAAGGGGGGTTTTTGGAAATCTGTTGGGATAAAGGAGTTTATGGATTCTAAGAAGAATTTACGGAATCTACGAAGAATTTACGGATTTTGAGATGGTTTTTATGGATTTGGAGATGGTTTTACGGATTTAATATGGTTTTGTTTTGCGTACACCGGTGGGAAGAAGTTCTTCCCAAATATGTACAAAGTTAGTACAATTTAAGGTTTTCATTTTGTGTGTTTGGGAATTTCGTTAGGAGAGATGAGTTTACGGATTCTAAGATATTTTACGGATTTCAAGGTGCATTTTATGAATTTTGAGATTTTTTTTACGGGTTTCAAGATACTTTTGTCTTGACTTGCGTGCCCGTTGGGAGGAAGTGATTCTCAAACAAACACATTGATCCATGTGAAATATGATGAAGTAACTTATAACTAGAACAAGAAGATTATTAAGAATATGATGTATTAGTACGCTCCTCTAATCCTATTTATTGGGCAGGAGGAGAATATTTTATTTACAAATCGCGTCATTAAAATTTTAATACAATGTTACTTTTTATTTATTATATGTTGATTTACCTATCATGTGTAATAATTGATATTAAATGAGAATAAAGTTGAAACTTGTGTTAAATATGAAGATATTTGCTTTATCTGAGTGATATTTGTTCAACATGCATGACTTATATAACTAATAGATATGATCAAAAGGATAGAGGTTTGAATTTCAAAGGTGGCCCTCACATGCCTGTAGCGCCCCCGTGGAAACCACTTAAAAAGATCGAGTGGCCATTGAGTGACTACCTTTCTGCATCACAACTCACAGCAAACTTTCGCCGTTGAATGTTAGTTTAATTTGGTTTGCATCAAGTTGGTGGGTCAACTTCAGCAGACGAAGGAAGAACAAACAAAATCAAAATATTTTTTTTTCAAAAAAGGAAAATTTACTGAAAAATCATCCATTACAATACTGTTCAAAAGTGGCTTAAAATTATTTAATTACTGAAATACAACAAATTTGTAGCTGTTTAAATTTTCTTCAACTGTTCACAGTATAGTTGGAAATTATTTAACTGTATGCAAAATAGTTGCATACAGTTAAATAATAAGTTGTACTCACTTGCAAACTCTGTTTCATTTAATAAAAAATTTTGAAATTACTAATTTTTCGGTAATTTTTTTTAAAACGGTAACAGAATATTATGTTTTACTTTAAAAACGATTACCATGATAATTCATAGTATAGAATTTTTTGAATTTAATTTCTCATGTATAATCTTAATAAAAATATGATATTTGAATGACAATCAACTATTTAAGGTATATTATTATTTGTAGATAACACCTTAGCTTAAGTATTTTACTGTCATTAAAAAATATGCCTCATATAAGATGTTGGTGATTGATTATGAACTCTTAATAAGTTCTTACATGATGATAGATTTCCTCTTCCTAAGATGAATACTCTTACCTCAAGATTATCTGCTGCCAAATAACCAAAAATTTAAAATTTGACAGAATGTTATACAACTGATTTTTTAAAACCAAGATCTAATAAATGTTAGATTTTTTTTGTTATAACCATTCAACATCCGATGTTTTTCTGAACCTTATTACCAGGCATATAAGCAACCGATTAATTTGAATGTGAATCTGTCGAGCAACTTTGGGGTCCCTCCCAGAAAACTCTCTCCACTCCGTTATGCCTCAGATCAAATCCAACATAATTTACTGTAGTGATTTACAAATAATTTAAACTTTCATCAAGCTAATTAATTAATTAATTAATATAGAGTTGCAGATCATTTCTTACTTTCCTTTGTCAGTGTACTGTGGAAGATATTGAAGATGAAGCACATCAAGCAAATTAAGAAATAATGAATCAGAAAGAGAGAGGAAGAGAAAAGTAATAAGAACATTCAAATTAAAGAAACCTGAGATTCCGATGTCGTATCCAAAAATGAGACCACTGGAAGCGGCGACGATGCAGGTGATGACGACGGAGAGAGTTATCTTGCCGTCTCCGGCCACGTTGGACGGAGCATCAACGGCGAAACCTCCGACTGCCATTCGAGAGTTTGGAACCTCTCAGCGAAACTGATCTTGAAGCTATTTCGTTC
>JANTPZ010093453.1:0-14142 GCA_025593235.1 Vachellia pachyceras | reverse complement strand
GGAACCGAAGGGAAGTTCACTCCTGAACTCTTAAACACACAATTCTTCTTAACTCAAGTCTGCTCTCACACTATAAATGGCCTCCTATTTATAAGGGAGTGCCAACATTCAATACAGAAACATCATGATGGGGATGGGGCTACAAGGAAATAATGAAACTATCTGCTTTCGGCGTTTGTGCTTGCTTTTCATTCTCCACCTTTCGACGCCCCTGCGTCATTCTCCTCAGGTTGGACAGGACTCGCCCTCGAGTCAACTTCGTCTTTGGCTAACTCGAGGAGATAACTTGGCGTTCGGTTGTTTAGGAAAATGCTCTTTCCTTATATGAATCCAAACCAAGTCTCCCACATTAAAGATTCGTTGTTTCCGACGTTTGTCTCGTAGCGTCTTGCTTGTGGAATTCAGCTTCTGAATTCTTTCACGAGCTTTTCCGTACATTTTCTGTTCAATCCTTTCATCTGTTTCAACATTATCCTGTTGCTTGTCAAGTGGAAATGTGAAATATGAAGAATTCACAAGTTGAGCATTAGGGGCAGCTTCAAACAGAGGCTTCTCATTTGTTTGATTGGGATTCATCATCTGGACTTCGGCTGTCATCATTTCGTGTTCCTCCTTGACTACAGCTATGTGCAGGCTTCGACTAATTAGTAAAACCTCATCCTGATCTGCGGGTGTAATCTCCTCATCATATACTGGCTCGGTCTTAAAAGAAATGGTCAGCTTCTCCTTATCATCATATTCAGGCGCGTCATGCTCCTGGGCAGTGCAATGGATGTGAAAGATGTTGCTGCATAACCAAGGTTCCTCATTGACTACTGCTGCGTGCAGACTTTGCTTAATCACCAAAGCCTCTTCTGATATGCTAGTGTAACATCCTCATCATAAATCGGCTCGGTGTTATAAAAGATGGTCTCCTCTTCACTTTCATCGGGTACTTCTCTCTGCTCATCAAGTAAAGCTTGATGCAGCTCTACAGTAGCTTCCAGCCCCTGTATTCGGCATCTCAACTCATTCATCTTCAATTCGTACACTAGTCTATGTCTTGGAGACATTCTGAGGTTTAGGCTGCAAGTTTAGGGGTAAAATGAAATTGTGGAAAGTTTAAGGGCAAAATTGGAAAGTTCAAGGACAGTTTGTAGTTTCTGGAAGTTTCAAGGGCAAAATTGGAACTTCTGGCAAGTTTTGGGCAAAATTGGAAAGTTCAGGGACAGTTTGTAGTTTCTGGAAGTTTCAGGGGTAAAATTGGAATTTCTGGGGCAAAATTGCTATTTCTGGAAATTTCTGGGGTCAAATTGCTATTTCTGGAAATTTCAGTGGTCAAATTGCAATTTCTGGCTCAAAACTGCAATTTCTGGCAGTTTCCGGGCCAAAAATACAATTTCTGGGAAGTTTTGGGGTCAAAATAAAATTTCTGGGGTCAAATTGAAATTCTGGGCCAAAACTGCAATTTCTGAAAGTTTTGGGGCAAAAAATGCAATTTCTGGGAAGTTTAGGAGTAAATTCGTAATTTATGGAAGATTATGGGTAAAAACTGCAATTTCTGGAAGTTCTGTGCAAAATTGCAATTTTTTGGACAAAAATTGCAATTTTCGTAATTTTCTGGGCCAAACTGTAATGTTTGCAAAATTCTGGGGAACAAACTGAAATTTTCCCAATTTTCTGGGGTCTAACTGTAAGATTTTTGGGGATAAACTGTAATTGTTGCAAATTTCTGGGCAAAACTGTAATTTTTGTGAAATTTTGGGGCCAAAAACTGTAATTAGCGAAAGTTTTGCTGACTGGACGGGATGACGTGGCAGAATTTGACAAGTGTCAGACTCTGAGTTGGGTGACGTGTCGATGACTTGGCAGTTCGGGTGACGTGGCAGAACGTGCTGACTGGGTAGGGTGACGTGGCTTAACATGAGATATTCCGTTGGCCCTAATACCACTCCAGCCTGTTGAACAAATAACACAACAACCACAATTTCATCATCATCAATGAACTTGTATATCTCTCCAATAATATTTCAATTTGATAGGGTCCTTTTTCATACAGTGATAAAGAACCCACCTTTGTGAGTACTGAGTGGGTCATACACTAAACCAACTATACAGTAATTGACGCTCTGACATTTTAATGAAATGATTCAAATCCATCATCTTCCATGATTCGAGAGAAAAACTCCCCAAAATTAACGAAGTTTAGATTCAGAAAAAAGACCGAAAGTCTTAAGCACGACGTTGAATTACTGTAAAGAAGTGTGAGGTGACGAGAATGCAGGAGACTTGCATGCTCATTGAGCTCAGAGTGTTGATCAAATCGTTTTGACGACAAAACATGGTGCGTGTGGCGTCCATTTTCTCGTCAATTCTTTTTCAGAAACCCAGAGATTTGGAGGAATAGTCGAGAGTTGGATAGTTGTTTTGTTTGGAAAGAGTTGATCATGGGAATGCGATATGGTCTTGTGTTTCAGATCCTATATTGTTTGGATGAAGACGTATATTTGACATAACACATAAAACATGTTTACTACTTATCCCTTAACCTTAGCAAATGGTAGTAAATAAAATTAACATATCAAATAATTAAATACTCATTGCCATTAAGCCTACCCGTATTTATTTTTCAATATTTCATTATTTTATTACTGTAATTTATCGTTTTTAGTATTAATAAAATACTTATTAAATTGGATAGAATCAAGAAAAAAGCCTTTAACAAGCCTCATATAATTGTACAGCTTTTAAGTAGTCTTTGATCAAACATATTAGTCATTGGATGTTAAAAATTACAAGAGAAAATTAATTATTCAATAATTTAATCTATATAATTTGGATTCGATTTTAATTCAATTTTAAATTTTGATTTAAGGTAACTCAGTTAACTCTACTAAAATTCTGATTATGAATTTTAATTCATTGAATTTTATTTTCTATAATTTTAACTATTTAAAGCTTTAGTCTTTAAGTTTCATGAAATACATAATTCTGTTTTTTAAAAAAAAACAAAGCATTGATATTTTAAATTATTAAATTATGTGGACAAAGTTATATGAGTAAAAGATGGGGGCTAGCTTGAGTTACAACCAAATAAAAACTTTAGGACTAAATTGTTCGATGTTAAAATACAAGGGTTGAATTTTGATTGAGTTAAAACTAAAAATATAAAAACATTAATTTTTCTAATTATTGACTTCCAATTAATTATATGTTCTCATGACCAATTATGAAAACATTTGATCAAATTTGGATGTTGTGATATGGGGAAAATGTCACTCCTACTTGACGTTGAATGTGGTTAACTGATTATGATAAAGTTGATTGATGTTTTAAAATTATAAATGGACATTTTAATATGATTTCATTGTTTATAAAATAAAAAGGTTAAACATATTTTTGTTCCTTATACTTTACACTGATTTAGATTTTAGATTCTGAAGTTTAAAATTAGTGGTTTTTTGTTCATCAAGTCGACTCTATTTAAAACTTTTAATCTCTATAGTTCTAAAATATCCCTATAATGTTGACAAATTTTGATTTTGATCCATATACTTTAAATGAATTTTTGTAACAATGTTTTTAAACATTTAAGTTCTTATAAAATTATAGGAACTAGAATTATATGTTTAAAATTTCGGGAACTAAAACCAAAAAAATACAAAAATAAAAAATGAGAAAGAAGTTTAAAACTATTGGAATAACTCATACAAGAATTATTTCTATGCTATCTTATCCGGTTATTAATTCATTTCACCATAATTAATGGAGTCATTGATACATAAATAAAATTTATGTTGACAATATCATATATTTAGATCTTTTTCAAATTATAGATACTAACAGTTTTAGATAAAAAAAATATAAGGACCAAAACTACATTAGTGTTCATTATTTGGACCAAATAAAGTAGGTTGAATCCTGAAAAGACATATACATCTTTGTTCCATCTTAACATCTTTGTTCCATCTTATGCGTACATGCTTTTAGAAAATTAATCTAAACAAGCTCATGTACCATACCTACTCTCAAGTTGATATGAAAATAGCATTGTTGTAATTAAAAAAGAAAAAAGAAAATAGCATTGTTCTCAAAAAGCTTAATAAATATAAACTAAACACAAGAGTCAAGCCTCAATCATTTTGGCCCACAAAAAGCCTCAATAATTGATATTTAGTGCATCAGTATCCCTCGTATTTAATATTATCAATTAGATTAAGTAATTAATTAGCAAATCAAAAATAAGGCTCCATTCATATTAGATAACCGAAGATCATTTGTCTTACAATACTCATCTAAATCTATCTATAAATCACTTATTGTTATAAAATGAGGGAATTTGGGAATAGAGAAGAATAGTAGAAGAGATTGAGAGAAAGAAGAAAATGATCAAAATTATATTCTTCATAACTTGAGAGGAATATTTATATACAATGTGGGAGCCATATAATTAAATGCCCTAATAACTAATATCTCCTAATAATCATAACCGACTTTCGAATAAATCGGATCTAGATCTATCTTGATTACAATATATTCATAAATAAAATATATGAATTATAAGAACATCCACACTATATATTATATTTTATAACAAAAAGGTTATAAACTGAGAATGAAAGAAAAAGAGGGTGAAAACCGTAAAAAATATCATGGTTATAAAGACTTCTCTCTGGCAAGCAATTTATAACTGATTTTATAAAAAAATATCTGAGTTGTGATTTTACAGTTTTCAATTTATTTTCTTTAATCTCATGATTATAAGCATGTGGGTTCAGTCACTATATTCATATATCAAATTATTTTATGAGGAAAAAACGGTTGAGAGATGTTTCTACCCATGCAGCCATGCTTTAAGGCCCCAACTTGATCTAAATTAACAAGGGCTTAAAATACAAGCAATTAACATTGATATGAAGTTTTAATGTATTGAGGCATCGTGTTGTGGAATATTAATTACAGTTTATTATTTTTTTTAAAAAAAAAGTACAGAGGATCTCAAATTTTGAAAAAGAATAAAACATCTTTTTGGGCGCCTTATCCATTAGGCCACGATCGCCTGATTAGAAGTCAGGCGCCTTATCCATTAGGCCACGAGCGCTGATCGAACGACTTTTTGGACTTTTTTTTTTGGCCAAAAAAAAATATCATCTTTTTTTTTTAAGCCAACTCGTATTGACCTTTAATGTATAATTTTTTGACAAAAAATAATTGATTGTGTGAAAGTTACATGATATTCTGAACTTGCCACCTCATCATCTTCTTCCCGAAATCGACAACTGCCACTCCCACCAACGCTGTCTCACTTTCTTCCACCCCTCTTCCAGCAAGGCTCTCCAAACATGTCAGCCTCTCCCTCTCCTGAATGCTTCTTCTATGTACTGACCCTTCTCTTTTGTGCACATTATATATACCAATTAGGGTTGTTGTGAGTTGTCACCATTGCTGTTGGGTGGGAGCTGTGGCAATTCCAAAGGGGAAGAAGATGTGAGGTGATGGAGCTAGGTGACACATGGGTTAAACAAAGTAATTAAGTTAACAATCAAAATTTACGGTTTTTAACGGTAAGATGGCATTGCTCCCTTTTTAATACTTTTGAAGTGAAATTGAGTCAAAAAAAAAAAAACTTCCGGACACGAGAGCTCATGAGTAGAAACTTTTGGGATAAATTTGATATTATACCTATTTTCTTGTTTCATCCTTGTATACCAAAACAACATTAACAATTCTAATGATACACCCATTGATGTTGAAGGCAAAAGTGAAATAGAAAACGGATGATGGTTTAAGTCACCGATGGTGTTTTCTTGTGGTGTTGACTTAAGTTGCTTGATGTTTCAACCATGTCCATTTGGCAAAGTGTTTTGGGCAAGAAAAATCCATTCCAGTGGGATAAGGATTTTTCTTAAAAATGCATTCAGCCGAAAAAACAACTTTTTACCAAAATAGGCACCCATCATCTACATACATTTTTTATAATTTTGTTTTCCCCCTAAAATTATAGGTAATAAATAAAATAATATATATAAATGTTTTATTTTATGAAAATTCATATCATTTTATGTCATTTTTTATCAAAACTAATTTCTTAAACATTTATCTAAACAAATTTTCATTTTAACAAAAAGTCACTTTTTTGTTTATAATCAAATATAATCGTAGCATATATTCTAATTTATACCCTACTTTCATTTTTCAAAAATTATTTTATGAAAAAACTACTATCACTACTAAAAAAGGGGTATTCATTAGCATGAGTGTTAAAACAGATAATTTATTAATATTATCCTTTAATTTCCCAATGACTTGTACAGTATGTCCCTGTTACTTTAATCAACACTTTTTACTTTTATCCTTATTACAAATAGATTATTGCACAATTTTCTATAGGATGAATAATGAACTCTTTCTCATTTAAACGCAAAAAAGGGATATGTTAAAGAAAAAAATTAATAACCTATATATATATATATTTTGGATGGGATGGATACTTAGAAATCACGTCATTTATATTTACATAATAACGTGCCTATTGCAGAGGCTCATGAATTCAAATATTGGCAAACCCTAAATCATTTTTCTTCTATATGCATGGGCTCCCACAAAAAAAATTCTATATTTTTATTTAATAAGGAAGGTACTTAACAATCGTTTGGCAAATTGCCAAAAATGCTTATAAGCACTTATAATCACGTTCAACGGTGTTTTTTTGTAAAACGGGATAATCTCCTCTACATATTTACTTCGACTTGTGTAAAAGTACTTATAAGTACTTCTCCACCTCGTTGCCAAATGGACTCACTAAAAGAATCCTACCATGTGGCTGTGAGGTGAATGAACGAGAGATTGGCATGCTTATTTAGTTGTCATTAACAACCTTGGCAGTCGTCAAAATAATCGGATCAGTTACAGTTGAGACCTAATAGTAATTTTATCAATCTTTAGAACATTTTGTTCATTAATTTAAAAAAATGATTGTTAATCCCTTTATAAATTATTAAATTATTTGGAGTTGAAATCCACAGATTTGTTTCCACTTCATATTGATCCAACCAATGTTACTGATAACACATACAAGGGCGGTGAGGCCCGCGCACAGATATTCTTTTTTAAATCTTGTGGAGTGAGAAGCAAAATGTCTCTTTAGCTGTTACGGTAATATTCATATTATTCAAATGCTAATTTATTATTACCGTATGACTGAATGTCAAATGTTGATTGGCGCACAACAAACTAAATTTATAAAATTGTAATATACTAATTTGTCATTGACCCGTCGTCCTAGATCTCGTAACATGTAAGATGTGAGAAAATTAAAATCATGTCTGAGATTCTTTTCTTCATGCATGCATGTGACAGATACATTCTCTCACTCGTTTTTTATTAAATTAAGAAAAAAGGTTATTGAGATTAGAGATTAATTAAATGTATTTTCAAAAGATCAGAAAGGCACGAAACCACCTGCAATAAAAAACGATAGCTAGCTCCACCTCCCGTAGGTTATCAAAACTCAAACGAAGGGGGGAAGGGGACAAGCCTCGCCTATGATATATAATTCTTTACACTTCACACAATCTCTCCCGCTTGGCTCTTTCAACCGTTTTGGTATGTCTAAGCTACCTCACGAGCCGCCGCGTCTACTCTACAAGCAGCAGTCCTGGTCGCCAGACCTTCTTCGGGAGGAGGCGTGGGAAAAGCGAAAGGTTAACAAAGTCACCGGCGGCCGCCACCGCCACTCCAAGAGCCTTTCCGAGGACGATCTACAAGAGCTGAAGGCCTGCATCGAGCTTGGATTCGGGTTCGATTCGCCCGAACTCGACCCTAAGCTGTCGGATACGATCCCGGCTTTGGAGTTCTGCCATGCTGTTAACAAACAATACAATCAAAGCCTGTCGAGGTCGTCGTCATTGGCTTTGGACAACGACGGGGGAAGTTCCGCCACCGTAATCGATCCAGGTAAACTATAATTCTCTGAGTTAATCAGTTGCTGTATAGTTAATTTCTGCATATCTGACGGCGGCTGAATTGAACTTGGTGATGGAAGGCGATGATTTGGGTGCGAGGAAGACGAAATTGAAACAATGGGCCCAGGTAGTTGCTTGCGCGGTGCGACAATCATCTTCAAGCTCTTGAAAAGAATATTCCTGACTCAATATCAAAGGCTTCGTGCGTAGTAGTTGTTTTTGATATTTAGGCTGTAAATACGTACTTCTCAGTGCATACGTACGGTTACATATGCACGAATGAACCGAAGATAAATATCTGTTTAGCCTTTATAGTTCTATGAGAAACTCATTGATGGGTAATTCTAATGTACTTTTATATTTGTTTCATTACTACTGATCAGTTGGTATAGAAGTATATTATATTAGCCATGCATTGATAAATCGACATGTATCCGACTGATGATTTAATCACGATCCAATTCGATGTTTATAGATTGCGAGATTATATTTATTATATTGGATGATAATATACAGTCTGACTTGTTTATTTGACCGCATGTTTGGAAAACTTTTTTTTAACGGTACACATAAGTTAAAAAAAAACCCATCTAAAAATTCATAAAAAACATCTCGAAATCCGTAATTTTATTTCTCCTGGTGGATCCCCAAAGACACACGTAAATAGTTTGACTTATTTGGCAAAGGAGGAAGCGACGTCTCCTTGAAGAGGGTTCTAGGAAAGCCGAAAACTGTCATGGGGGTAATAATTTAAGGGAACTTCACTGGATGTTGAATATCTGAGAGTAATCAACCATGGGATTGGATTTAGTAAAATGTGTTAATGTCTTAGTATTCGAATCTTTACCCCATAAAAAGAATTTTATTAACATGATTGCCTCTATTTTATCAAGTTTTTTTATGCCCCTTCTTTTCAGTAAAATTACATTAATAATATTAACTACAGTAATTCATGGTTATTTCAAGGCATGCATGCATGGTAAATGTTAGGAGTTTAGCTACATTAATTCCGCACTTATATGAGATGGCGTTGAATTCAGTTGGAACACACATGGAATTTAGACAGTTTCGTGTGTGATGTGACTTGACTCATGTGTGGCTATTTTCTTAGGACCTTAATTCAAGCTATTCAAGTGTGGTCATTTTTTTGGACCTTGATTAAGTGTGGTTATGAAGCTAGGCTATCCAAGAGAAGCAGACCGTGCAAGCAGACATATCAAAAAGAAAATCTGAGTTAGAAACCAGAAAATCTAAACCCCTTTCTTCTTGGTGGCCATGGCCATATATACATAGAGGCCTCAGCATGGGGCACCAGATGAATAGTAGTTTGGTATTACACCAGAAGAGTCCTAAAATCATTTGCTCCCGAAAAGCTGAGAAATAACATTCCTTTCATTTAGGGATGGTGCAGTGTGTGAACAGAGCACATTAACATACCAAGACCTATTGAGGAAATAACCTGAAACCGGTAGATCAGCTCAAACCTTGTATAATATTTGATCGTTTGGACCCGCTCAAAAAGCAGCCCGCAAAAGGTCAGGTGGTACGGGTAAGGCCTTACCTCGAACTGCTCGTGCCCGCCCGTTTATTTTATTTTTTAAATCATTAATTCTATTATTCAAAGTTTCAAACCTAAACTAAGGCAGGAGCAGAAGCAAAGGGTAAAGGCGCCGCAAAGCATCTCCTCCATTCTCCACAGGCCATTCCATTCTTGGTTGCCTGACGTGGTCTCACTGCCGTTCGCTTCTTTGTCTTCTGCCTCTCGTTCTTCACTAAGAATTCAACGTCCAGGTTCTCGTCTGTCGTTCTCTTCTCGTCTGCGTCTTTGCCTCTTGTTCGCTGTCCTTCTGGGGCTCCAGGCCCGTGACTGAATTTTCGTGCTCCGTGACTGTACCTTGGGTGTTGAAATTATTGTTGCTTGATAACTTCTTCATTTTCGCAATCTATACTGTGTTGTATGTCTCTCTGTGACTACTACTGCTGAACTAAGATTGCCGGTGTGTTGGGTCCAATTGTTTAGTGTCATGTGTTAGCTGGTTACTGATTAGTTTCCGCCTTAACTCCTGATTATTATAACCTATTAACTCCTACATCTTTGAAGATTTTGTTACACCTGATTGATTTTTGTCAAAATTTCCAAGGCAGATTAGAATTGATCAATAACCAGAGTATGAGTTGTAAATGATGCATGATTCCATCATGCATGGCGTGTCAAAAAGTCCAAACCTTTGTGGCTTGGCCAGCTTTGTATGAATATCAATTCGAAGTGGACAACACCAATCATGTGTGTGGTGATTAAAGCCATAAAAGGATTAGAACCCGAATTAAATCATTCTCATTAACTTAATCATATTCAAGCTACGCACAATTGAAATCAAAACAGGATATACACATCAGACGGGGTATTGGAATTGAGTTAATAATTATATAAAAAAGGAGGAATTCTTGAGAACAAAACTACAATTATCGACATATATTTCATAAATTAACATGCTATGCTTATTTTGAACTGAACTTGAAATGGCTGAATTGGTTGCTTATATTGTAATAATGGAATTCTTGCTTATAAAGTTTGAAAAGGCTTGGAGGCTTTTCCCACAAACTCGGAACGAGAAGCGTGAGGATGGCGGAAGTTTGGGGGATTGTGGAAGGTCTACAGATGGCATGGGAAATGGGCTTCAAGAAAGTAATAGTAGAGACGGATGCAGCTGAAGTGATAAAGGAAATCAAATCTGGTCGGGAAGTTAAGGGATGCTTCTTACTCGATAGAAAGCTAAGAGAGTTGCTTAATCAGAAATGGTAGGTTACGTTCTCTCACACGTATCGGGAAGCCAATCAATGTGCTGACACGCTTGCGAGGATGAGCATAGAGCAACAAGAGCAAAGAAGGATATGGAGATCAATCCCTGAAGACGTACGTCGCTAGAAAGGTTATTGATGATAGAGAGGGAGTCTGTTTCCTTCATTTTGGATTCTAATATTCTCTTGGGCTTAGCCCTTTTTTCACCAAAAAAAAAAGTTTGAAAAGGCTGAATTGGTTGTAATGATTCATACATTTAGGACCAGTCTTGGTTGTAATGATTCATACACTTTTATGTTATTGCCATTGGAAAGCTCTCAGGTTTCCATTTCTTGACTCAGTACAACAGCAAGGGAAAAAAATTAACTGTATGCCCGTTAATCTGTCTGAACTCGACGAGTTTTAGAGTAGACCATCTAGGACGGATCTAAACGGGCTATCACAGGTTTGAGCCCCTTGATTATGTTTATAAGGTTTGGGCATCAATTCTAATTTTAATTAAAGTAAATTATAAATGAGAGGAAAAAATCCAAGAGGAGAGGAGGTTTGAATCCTGAAGAAGATCATGGTCAACAAGTGATTTTTCTCCGTCAGTTTCACCTCCACAGACCGCAGCGAAACTCTCTGCCAGCTTCTTCATTCTTCTATTACTGAGGCTACAATGTTAATTGCACATGAACAATATATTTCACTAAGGGGTCAATGGACTCTTTAGTAAGCGTGCAAATTTTTAGGAACTTCTTTATTATTAATTGTCTTCCTTAGCACTTAAATGCAATTTTACCAATGATTTATTAGATGGTATGACCGAAAATAGACAGGGCTTTCTAGGAAGGAGATGCGAGAATCATGCTTTGTTGTTGAAAGAGATAGAACAATACAAGAAAACCGGCTTATTCCAGCTTAAGCAAGGTCTCGAGTTCGAGTTCTTGTGTATGTAATAGTCACCGTTGGGAGACTCGCCCACCATTTCCAGATGCGTGACGCGGATCGGGTCTGAATTAGTCGGGGCGAAGCTTCCGATACTGGGCGGGAACAAAAAAAAATACAAGAAAACCCCTGCGCGATTGACTTCCACGACGCAATTCGCGACGGATAGAGATTGCCAATCCCCAGTCAATCCAAGAACGACCCCGCCCAACCTCATGAGCTGTACAGCTGTCACAACAACTTCTTTCACGCGCCAAATCCGCACTGGGTCTCCACTCTCTTCACACCCACATTACTCGGACCCCAGGAGCCAAACTACCCTCCCAACCATCTCAAAAATATCTGCCTCACATCTCCCCAAGATACTTACCCGTGATGACGTGGCACTCCCATTACATGCTGCCGCGTGTAAAAGCGACTCCATGTGGACCCTTTTCTTTTTTGGTTCTACAGACGGACGGACCTTGCTTCCTTTCCATTCTTCTTCCTCACCCTCGCAACAGATAGTGAGGTTTCCTCTCTCGTTCTTCCTCTCCGAATTGCTGGTACTTTCTGCACTCACTGTATTATTTCACATGGAACTCAACCGCCGGCGTAATTATCACCCGTTCTTGTCCTCTTATGAGCCACAGGATCGTTGCGGAACCGAGTTGACTCTGACAGATTCGGCCTCCTCCGCCATCTCTATGGATACCTACACAGATATTTCACGTCATTGCGCGGCTCCGTTTCCCGTAACTCTACTCATACCGGTTTCTATTTTTTAGTTTATTCTGCGCTCATCGTAGTTTTTTCAGTTTCTTGCCCTTGGAGTTGGAAGGATTATTACAGGTTCGGAGGGTTGATCTTGGAGTTAATTTTATTTGCCGTCTAACTCTGTATCTATAATTTCTTTTTAGATTAAAGATTGTTAGATCACTTTTTCGTTTTGTTTGATGGCCTCACTTTCGTTCCAGTGCAATTTTGCTTTGATTTGCATGTCATTCAGTGGCATTATTTCGTTTATTCTGAGCATAAATCAAGCTAGTTTTTAACTCTTCCCTGCTGATTTTTTAACACAATATGTAATGTGTATGAACAGAAAAGGAGATATATTGAATATGATGTGTTTCTTGAAGTAGCTTGTTATGTCCTTGGTAATTTTCATTTTCTTTAGTTCTTCGTCCGGTCCATAGAGAGAATCCGTCGACTACCACGTTCACGTCTTCAAGGTTTGACGCTGTACGCTTTGTCATGAACTTGGTTTTGCTTTTCATGCTTGATTTCCCAGATGCGCTCTCAATTATGTATGTCTTAGCTGGCATAGCTTATAGTTTGAGGGGGGATCTTCCTAATTCTCCTCTCCTCTGCCTCTTCCTGGATTACTTGTTATGTGTCTGTTTGTTGTAGATTCATCTCGGTGGTATAAATGAAATGAAGATGTACCTTTTATTAAGGAATTTTTAAAAGAATACCTTAAATTTACATGACAACTAAATTGAAATGTGGAAGATTCAAATTAGACAATTTTTTAAAATAAAAGGACCAGCGTATATAGTTTAAAGTTTGCACTAACTCTCAAACGATAGCATTGATCTCGGAACTTCAACTCAAGCATGTTATCCTGTAAACATAATTTTGATTACTGAACGCCAACAGTTTCATCTGAGCATGTAAAGACTCGCAGAGGCAGCATAGGCTTGAGGAATATGTGAAGGAGAAGAAGGGTTGGGAGAATGATTTATTCAATTGCATTTGACTGGGTCATAATTTTGCTTAGTTATGCCAACTAATGTTTACAGATTGACGAGTTGTTCTAGTATTGATTTCATCTAAATCAATGATGACATTTTCACTTTTGCATATTTTCTCTTGTCGGGTCATATTCGTTTGCATAACTTATTTTCATAAGGGGTTAATATCAATTTGCTTGGTAGCAAACTTCTCATTTTTTAACTGTCAACAAAAGACGAACGTTAATTCCATGGTGGCAGGGATGACTATCTGTGATTATTTAATGATGATGAACCCTTTCTCTTTATGCCGGTCGAGGAATTACTAAACTTTAATCTGGCAATTTTGTAGCTGGATGATTTGACAAGATGGACAGATTGGCAACATAATTTATATCTCAATTCTTTAGAGGCCTCATTTGTTAATGAAATGTAACCATTCCATGCATTTACGTGGCCGTCAGGATGTCCAAAATAACTTGAATGAAGTGGATAAATCTAGAACTTCACAAAAGCCGTGTAATATGTCTGGACAGGTCAGAGAGCAATTCCATATAGCATCTCTATGATGAGGATGTTTTGAAATTTTTTTTCCCTTTGAAATCTTGCCTAATTATTTTTCACTGCTTTCAGTTTTTGATTTTGCAAGATGGCTTCTCGGAGGAAGCTAGCCATGAAAGAAATGAACCTATGTTAGAGAGCACTGGTGATTCTCATGTTCTTGCAGGAAGTCCATTGAAATTCACATCTGTAGAAG
>JANTPZ010093451.1:0-12849 GCA_025593235.1 Vachellia pachyceras | reverse complement strand
GACTTGGGGATGAATCAATTCAACAACACTAGCTTCTTGGAGTCAAGCACTTGGGGATTCAAGTACTTTAAGGATAATTTTATAAGGTTGGCGAAGGTGAAGTACGAGGTTGATCCAAGTAATTTCTTTAGACATGAGCAAAGCATCCCTCCACTACCAATAGGAAAGTAGGGTTAAGCAAGTGAAAGTTTTTATGATAATTTGTGTTGTTTGTGTTTGCAAAGATTATGATAATAAATTGGGTAATTTATATGGTTTGTGCATGCATAAGTAATAAGCATGCAAAATAAATTATTGGTGTTGTAAGCTATGACCGCAATGTTATATCAATCATAGTTAATTAGTTTGATGATGACTTTCTATATATTATTGATAGTCTTACAAGTGCGCGCACGCATAAATATATACATATAAATAAGAGATTGTAATAAATATAATTCCTAACTATCTCTGGAATTTCATCTACAAATACTACAAAAAAAGAACTCTATTCCTACGGATTTTGGCTAAAAATCTGCAGAAAAAAAATTTCCCACAGATTTTAATTGACGGGTATAAGGTTTGTGAAAATTTTTTTCCAATGGATTAAAAATCCAAAGGTAATTTACCTGCGGATAATATCCGCTGGTAAATCCATAAAAAATTAAAGTGTTTTCTAAAATAGGTATAGGTATTTTCTACATTAGAAAATCTAAAAAATGGTTACAGAAATTTTTTTGCCATCAAACAAAATTGAATCAATCAATGTCATGACCAAAAACATATATTTCATTAAAATTCACTGAACTAAAATATACATATGGAAATCATTCTTCCACTCAAACTAATTTAATGGAGCGTATCAAATCTCCATAAAATTCACTGGATGAATTTAAAAATTGTCCCTATGTTTACACATCAAAGCACACTTCGAACAATCATAGAGGCAACATAGGTAGTGTGACACCTACTATTTTCCCCCTATATTCTTATTATAGATCACTTACTAATCACTCTTTGGCCTTGGATAACTCAATTTGGGCTTTCTATATGAACTTAAACTTTTCAAAAATGGAAAAACGTGGTTACTGTTCACATGCCCTTTTTCCAGATTTCTGACCTAACTTTAAAAAATGATAATTAATTTTAAAAAATTTGAAACTGAGTGATTTCAATTTCTAAATTTTTCTTATTAAGTGAACTATAGGGGAAAAATACTCATTAGTTTCAATTCTGGCCCATTTAATACAGTTTATTCAAAAATCACATACTATACGAAATAGTTCACTCCAATTTTCCAATTTCTACCTTAAACTTTGGAAAATCATCTCTCTCAAAATACACATCCAAATTTCGCAAACTTTATATCCTTTTAAATCTTAAGATGTGCAGTTTCTGACTGGAAAATTTTAGCCCATTTGGAGCTCGTTTACTATTTTTAACTATCGCTTGAAACAGATTCGTTTTTCAGGGCCTTTGGAACCCTTCAACTTTGAAATCCAATTTTTCATAAATTCCTCGAAGACCTCTTTTTGGTCCATTAACCTACCTCTAACATGCACGATCATTCCTTTACCATTCCTTGTTAGTTTAGTCCATTTTCATGCATATACCATTACCCATTCATATGGTTCTTTCTTGTGGATGTTTAGGGGTTACAACCACAACAAACATCAAGAGAGTATATCATCTTAAATATGTACACAAAACCATGCAAACAAAGGCAACCTCTTCATGCATCAAGGACCTTTTCCTTACCTTTGTTTGAGCTTGTACTTACATGGTTAGTGGGTGGGGGATGAGATTTGGGAATCCCAATAGCAAAACCACATATGTGTATACATAACGTGATGGCATGTGTATGAATACATAAACATGTGACACATCATACTTCACTTGAATATGCATATGGCCATAGCACAAAAGTCACATTTCATACACATATCATGCACTTTGCTCATCATAAAAGTTCATGTAACATTCACAAATCATTTTATTAAACGTAAAAGGAGAACTTTCCTTTAATCCAACTTCCAAAGTGCTCTTGGTTCTTTTTCAAGATGCTCTTGGGAACTCTTAAACCCTTAAAAATCATGGCATAATATCCACATAAACATGACATCATCAAAATGCAACAAAACTTGCAAAACACATAAAAAAACCCCTTTTTGGTTTTCCAAGTGTCCTACAAGTTCAAGACTTGATTTTTATGGCCCTTTAAGCTTCTAAAATCCATCTCTTGGCTTTACACTACACAAAGCATCATTTTGAAGCCAATGGAACCATCAAAATGCTCAAAACACAGCCTTTCCATTATTTTCTTTAGCTTGGACGAAAATAGCAAAAATAATGAAAGGAACGGTTTTTCAACTTTGCTCATGAAACCATGTGCTTGCTTGCTTCCAAAACCCCTTTTCTTAACTTTGATCTACTCAAAAGCACCTTCCCTTAAACCAAAAGAAATTTGGGCAGCACCACTCCATAATGTTGAGCTTTCCATAAATCTTTACAACATAAAACAACAACAACCAACAACTTGTCTTTTACCCTTCAAGGAAGAGTTTGCAATCATTTACTACTTTTAAAACCTTCTCTTTTTCATCTCAAACTCTTAAAGTCCTAGCCTTTATCCTCAAAAAAAAGGAAGGCTCATTCAAGGAACAACTCAAGAAAAGATAGTAGTACTGGCAAACTCAAGAAAAGAGGGAGATTAGGTTGCAAGAGCATCTTACCTAATGTTATGGAGCTTGGGTTTCTTCTTTCTTGCTTGGGGAGGGAGTGTTTTCTAGAGAGAAGAGAGAGCAATTTTCTGCCCAAGGAGAGAGAGAAAGTGGCGTGAGAAATGGGAGAGGAAGAGAGAGGGATTTGTTTTGTTTAATGTGGTCTCTTGCAATTTGTGTGATGGAAATTAAAACTTGGAGCCTAAGTTGGAAATACTTGCTCCACATTGAGCCACATCACCTTGTCTCCTCCTAGTTGAAAAAGTAATTTTTCAGACCCCTCGGTGTCAGATTTTACTGGCTGGGCCCTTGCCAAGTCCAGTTACATGATCCGGTGGCACGCATTTCTGTAAAATACCCTTTACGCGGGAAACTACCTTTTTACTTTTCCAGAGACTTTATCTTTCGTGTGGTGCCATTCTCTAGGCCTCCTTGCCTATGTGGCATCATGTCCTAGTCCACAGTGTCTCAAGGTTTCCCTCATAACTCATCAAGATTCCTCGATTTGCATGTAACATTGTAAAATGGGCTTCTCACGGCCAATTTGACTCAAGGACATGGAAAAATTCTATATTTTTCCTTGATTCTTAAGCTCTTTTCCGTTCCTCAAAATTCTTCCCGGATTTTCCGTAATTAATTTTCTAAGAAAATATTTTTTTGAGTTTTTCACGCACTGTTGTTCTCCATGCAACGAAACTGCCCGCACCGGGTACAAGGTAATAATTTTATTAATTACTTTATAACCCAACTAAACTTTTCTCAGTTCGGATCTCCTGTATTTGAGGACTCCTGCTACCTTAAATAATTATTTCTCGGTTGTCTTTAACTCCGAAATTCTTTATTTACCACTTATTTATAAAAATGCCATTACTTTTTTATTTTCGCCATAATTCCCAAAACGCCATCACTTTTTCTACTCTTTATTAATTCTAACCTTGCCCTTAGTTGACTTTAACATTTTTGGTCAACTTTATTCAAAATAACCATTTTACCCTTATTATTCAGGCCAAATGACCATTTTGCCCTTAGTCATTTTTACTTAAAATCCTTAACACTAAGAACTTAGTCAATTATGATCCTTCTTATCTAAAGGCATTTTCCTTTCTATATTTCTATATCCATAGGTATTTAATCGTCATATAAATACCGGCTTAGCCTTTATTTCTACTCACAAGAAATATACGAATATTACAGGTAGCATCAAGCAAAACTTGATGCAAAAGAAAATGATGGTTACCCCATGTAAGTAGTATCAACAGCTCTTTCTTGCTATCACCATATTTCTTTGTGGTCAAGGCAGCTGGATGACATTTAGATTTGTCAAAAGGATTGGCCAGCTCGTCTCCAAGTTTTTGCCCTATATGAAATGATTGAAAGGCTTCAACAAAGTCCTTCACGGTAACAAAACTGAAAGATGCATCTTCACGTGCCCAGTATTGCCATTGATCTTTTCTTGATGTCACATATTATATCCCACATGAGATGACATGAATTAATACACACACACATATACATACATGAAGTAAAATTAAAATTAGTCTTGCTTTCAATTTGACAAAGAGATTTGCAATTTGAAAAAGAAAAAGGTCTAATTTGTATTATCTTTCAATTTGAAAAAGAAAAAGGTCTAATTCTTCTCATCTTATAGTTTGTCTGATTCCTGGAGTTGTTATTGTTTCTAGTTAGATGAATGTCTTGAATTCACCTTCCGGGCTTTATGATTCCACTAACATTTTGAAGGATACGTTATGACTTCTTTTGATTGACATAACGTGAATATAATTCAAGAACCCCTGGAAATTAAATAAGAAACTAACCAGTGTATTAAGTGGAAGATAATACAACAAAACTACAAAACAAGAGACAAACATATAGTGTTTGTTTTTCTGAGTTACCTCTATTACATTACCAAAGAAGTACTGAAGGCAATGCTTTGCTTCTGTTCATTGCTTCCAGGCTTATCCAGGAAGGCTAAACCTAAAAAAGTAGCTTTGGAAGGGGTAAACAAAACATCACTCCTAACATGAATGCAAAATTACATTGTCACTCAAGACTAGTTTTTCTCAAAATAACAAAGAAGCTCGGTGCATGAAGATAGTTTTGAGACCTTAGACCAAATAAAAGCATATTGAATATATGAATTGCAACACCAGCAGGCCAACAAAAGCTGCAGAAACATTGCCAGATAATATCCTAATAAGGAATAGCGACAGTGATAGCAACACACGTCCAATCATTATGTACATAAGAAGGAAGTGTGCGGCTTAGGTGGTTTTAAATTGTTGCTCAGCTATTGCTTTGTAATTTCATGTTATTATTTGTTCAAGACTAGTGGGTGTCAGTTATTTTAGGAGCATTGTGTTAGTGGATTAGTTGTAAATGTCAGTTATGCTTTTATTTTAAAAAGGGGTCTTGTATCTAGATTCAGTTATGAATTATGAATGAAAGTATTTCCGTTGGTTCTAGAATTTCAGATTCTAGTTCTAGAAAACTTCCTCTACTTCTTCCCTAATAATTCTGTTGCTATAATCCCAAGACTGATTTCCAGATCTAACAAATTGGTATCAGAGCACTATAGCAATACTGGAATTGTGGGGTAAAATGATTAACATACGCCACTCTTCCCAACAACCTAACTTACAGCATCAACAAAACCAAAACACAAAAGCTTCACAAAACTCAGTTCCCATCACTGAACCATCTTCAGGATCAATGCAACCTCTCACAGATTTTATAACACAACAATTTGCTGCTGTATTTTCAAAACTGAACCAGATGGATATCGAAATTTGAGAGATGAGAGGTAGAAGTCTCCCATGGTCAATTAGGGACAAACCAGCAATCAAAATAGGACTTATCTCTAAGAAAATGAGGGACTTGACCAGAACGATATGTGGTGGAATCCAAACACACCTAAAAGATCTTACACAAAGGTGGATTTTCCCAAGTTTGAAAGAGGAGATCCTAGAGGTGGGTGATGAAGGCTGAGAAGTACTTTCGTTATTATCAAACACCTGAGGATCTAAAGGTAGAAGTAGAAGCCATGTACTTAGAGGGTGATGCTTTGGATGTTTTCACATGGGTATCATCTACTCGAACCATTAGATTTTGGGAGGAATTGATTCAAATCTTTCAAGAAAATTTCGGTCCAGCAAGGTTTCAAAATCCAGACATTTTTCTATGTGCAATTAAACAGACTGATTCAGTGGAAGAATACACTTCACGTGTGTAAGGTTGGCCAGAACATTGTCTCTTAGAAATTTTCATTAATGGGTTAAAGAAGAAGTTGAAATCAGATGTGAAAATCCAAAAGCCACGTACTGTATACAAGACCGCAAGTCTCGCTCTGGAATTTGAAGCAAAGGTGACGTCCCAAAGATTGCAACGGCCCCTCCAGCGGAACGCGTTTAACCGAAACCAAGAAGGGGGAAATAACTAGCGCGACACTCACAGTCAGGTGCGACAAAGCTGGAATCCTCCCCAAACCTCGTATCCTTCAGCGTCATCGTCATATAAACCGTTGACCATTCCAGGATCCTCTAATATTTCGATCAGTATGTCTTCAACCTTCCCAATGGAAATGGAATGGTAAATGAGGTGAGAGAAGGGACTTTGCTACCGATGTAGTGAAAAATTCTCCCCTGGTCATCGATGTAAACCACCGTTGTTAAAAATCATGGAGATCACCGACAAACCCGACTACAATTTGACCAAAAGTGAAGAGGCAGAGTTACCGAAACCACAGATGGCTGAGATATCCTTGCACGCGATTTTGGGTAGTCCGTTGGTGTCGATAATGAAGGTACATGGCACTTTGGAGATGAAGGAGAATAGGCCGATTTTGATTTTAATCAATAGTGGTTCCACGCACAACTTTATCTCTAAGTCTTTAATGGCTGAGCTAGGCATTCCCATGCAGCGTCTACCTTCATTTGGAGTTCAAGTAGGAAATAGGGCAATGGTAGCTTACAATGCGATCTGTAAAGAGGTAGAAATAAAAATTCAAAGTTTGACCATTAAAGAGGAATTTTTTTCGATGACACTAGGTAGTGTGGACATGGTCTTGGGTATTAAATGGCTAGCTTCTCTAAATACAATGGAGGCAAATTGGCAAAAGATGTTTATGATCTTCTGGGTTGATGGAAAGAAATACATGCTTCAAGGTATACAGCAAGCACCATCCGCAACGTCTCTATGTAGTCTTTCTTGTGACAATTATAGATGAGTTCGAGACTTTGCAAGACTTATTGTTGTCATATCATGCTATGTTTCAAAAACCAACATCCCTACCACCTTTCCGTGACAGTTTCCACTCCATACCCTTACACCCAGGTGCAACCCTCCTAATATTCGTCTGTACAGGTACCCTCATTATTAAAAAGATGAAATAGAAAAGCAAGTTGCTGATCTGTTAAGCAAGGGGTTTATTCGATCTAGCAACAACCCATTCGCTAGCCTGGTATTATTGGTTCCAAAGAAGGATTCGGCTTGGCGCTTATGTGTTGATTATAGAGAGCTAAATCGTATCACAGTACCTGATAAATATCCTATACACACCATTGATGAATTGATAGATGAATTACATGGTGCCCGCTATTTCTCAAAAATTGATCTTCATTCAGGTTATCATCAAATTCAAATTGCTCCTATAGATGTGCATAAGACTGCTTTTTGCACCCATTCAGGTCATTACGAGTTCATTGTGATGCCGTTTTGCCTTACCAATGCCCCTTCAACTTTCCAAGATGCTATGAATGATCTCTTCAGACCTTACTTACGGAAGTTCATTCTTGTCTTCTTTGATGATATATTGGTTTACAGCAAATTCTTTAAAGACCATTTGACTCATATGGACATAATTTTAATAGATGGCCATATTACAGCAAATTCAGAATGAGTTCTATGCTAACCCAAAGAAGTGTCAGTTCTTACAGATAGACGTTGCCTTATTAGGCCATATTATTTTTGTAGATGGTGTTTCTGTTGATCCAGACAAAGTTGCTGTTATTAATAGATGGCCTCTGCCTAAGAATGTGTCGGAGGTACGAAGCTTTTTGGGTTTGACAGGCTATTACCGTCGTTTTGTTCAATCTTATGGTCAAATTGCTAAGCCTCTTACTGATATGACCAAAAGGGGTGAATTTCAATGGACTCAATCCTCCATATCTACTTTCCACCAACTTCAGAAAGCCTTGGTCAGTGTACCTATTCTCCAATTACCAGATTTTTCCAAGCCTTTTGTAGTTGAATGTGATGCGTCTTCTTCTGGGATAGGCGTTGTCTTACAATAAGAATGCCATCCTATAGCATTTTTCAGCAAAGGATTGTCTCCCACAAAAAGCAAAGACTCTGTTTACAATAGAGAATTATTTGTATTGGCATGTTCTTTGGAAAAATGGCAACACTACTTACTTGGCAGGAAATTTGAGGTTCATACCGACCATTATAGCCTCAAGTATCTATTAGACCAGGGAGTGTCTACTCCCACACAGCAACGTCTCATTCTGAAATTGCTTCCATTTGATTTTGTAATTGTCTACAAGTCGGGTTCTTCAAATCAAGCTGCCAATGCTTTTTCCTGAATTTCCCATTCTGGCGAATTTTTCTCTTTGGCTATCCCTCACGCTACAATCTTTGATGATCTTCCCTCAAAATTACAGCAAGATCCTTACACGGCTGAGCTATTATCGTCCTTACAATCAGATCCTCTAGCACGACCACCATTCACCTTGAATTCTGGTCATTTATACTATAAGGATCGATTAGTCCTTCTGGCAAAATCTGACCTCACTACCTCTTTGCTAGCTAAAGCTCACTCTACACCAACTGGTGGTCATGGTGGTGTTCTCAAAACCTTAAAAAGATTACAACAATTCTTTTGGAAGGATATGAAAGTTGAAGTGTAATCATATGTTCAGCGGTGTGAAGCTTGTCAACACTGTAAATATCTACCTCAATCTCCAGCTGGGCTATTGCAACCACTTCCTGTTCCAGCTACAGTTTGGGAAGACATCTCTTTAGATTTCATTACGGGCCTTCCCAAATCAAATGGGTTTGAAGCAATCTTGGTTATAGTGGACTGATTCAGCAAAGCAGCTCACTTCATTGGCATGCACAAATCCTTTACGGCAAAATCAGTTGCTCACTTGTTTTGCAAAGAATTTGTTCGCCTTCATGGATTCCCAAAATCAATTGTGTCTGATCGTGATCCTATTTTCCTAAGCGCTTTTTGGCAAGAGCTATTCCTGTTGAGTGGTACCAAGCTAAAAATGAGCACTTCCTATCATCCTCAAATAGATGGCCAAACTGAAGCTGTAAATCGTTGTTTGGAGACTTATCTCAGGTGTTTCTGCTTTGACCACCCCAAACAATGGTTTTCCTTTTTGCATTGGGCTGAGTTCTCGTACAACACTGGTTACCATACCTCTTCTGGTTATACTCCTTTCCGGGTGGTGTGTGGCAAGGAACCTCCTTCCCTATTGCCCTTTACGAAGGGTGACACGAGAGTCAATGATTTAGAAGATTTCTTTGAAGAACGTGATGCTCTGTTGTCCAATCTCAAGGAACATTTAGCTGTAGCCCAATCTCGAATGAAACAACAAGCAGATCTATCTCGTCGAGAAGTTGAGTTCTCCCCCGGTGATATGGTCTTCTTAAAACTTCAACCATTTAGACAACGGCCACTAGCCAACCGTCGCTTCCAGAAGCTTTCTGCATGTTATTTTGGCCCCTACCCTATTCTCTGCAAAATTGGTACTGTGGCATATGAACTTAAGCTGCCTGATGGCGCTCATGTTCATCCCATATTCCATGTTTCGCTACTGAAGCCTGCTCACGGCTATTCAAATCAGAAACCACTTGCTCCTCTTCCCATATCAGCTGACTGGTAATTACTTCTGGAACCAGCGGAGGTCAAAGATTCTAGAATCACTTCCGTTGGTGGCATCCCAATAGTTGAACTGCTCATCCAATGGAAAAACCGTGACCCTGAAGAAGCCAGCTGGGAATCTTATGGCTCAATTGCTGCTCAATTTCCTACCTTTCACCTTGAGGACAAGGCGAAATTCCTAGGGGGAGTAATGATAGCAACACATGTCCAATCATTGTGTACACAAGAAGGAAGTGTGTGGCTGAGGTGGTTTTAAATTGTTGCTCAATTATTGCTTTGTAATTTCAGGTTATTATTTGTTTAAGACTAGTGGGTGTCAGTTATTTTAGAAGCATTGTGTTAGTGGGTCTGTTGTAAGTGTCAGTTATGCTTTTATTTTAAAAAGGGGTCTTGTTATATCCAGAGTCAATTATGAATTATGAATGAAAGTATTTCCCTTGGTTCTAGAATTTCAGATTCTGGTTCTAGAAAACTTCCTCTACTTCTTCCCTAATAATTCTATCGCTATAATCACAAGACTAATTTCCAGATCTAACAAACAGGCTATTGAAAGCAAAACTATAGCAACGTTTGCTTTTCTGCAATGCTAAGAAACCATTCATAATCTCAAAAAAAATCCACTAACTCTTGTATTTAACTTATTTTCATTAACATTCCAAAAAAAAATCCACTAAGTTTTGTATTAGAGATTAAAAGTAGTATTTGATAGCAAATTTCCAGCAAATTCTTTCAATTACAACATATGCTCCTCAATCTTTTCCTTTCTTTTTCTGAATGAACATGGGAGTTGAGTTGGTGAGAATAATTTGCTTTAATTTGCAGTTATTAGAGAGAGGCTGGGGACACCATTCCCAGATATAGGCCACTAGTTTTGCTAAAAGATACTGAGATCATGTAGGCATTTGAATTTCAAAGACTGCATAGCGTTCACACTTACTTTCAAATAATGATTCTTCATCATCAAGCTTAAATACCATTTAGTGGCTGCTGCTTTCTACCCTAATCATACAAATACTAGAACTATATATATATCCAACTCTAAATAAAAATACAATGCATATATATATAACACACACAAACAAACACCGCTAACTGAATTTTTTTTCAAGTTCCATTGACGAGTATTCTTTATCACTGCTAGCCATTTCACACTCAACTTCCAATATTACTATCAACTTTAATATACAATGGGATGGTCCAATCTCATGAACATTATTGCCTTCAATTGAAATATACACGTGTTTCGCGGAAATTCCAAAATTATTACGAGCTCTCCATGTATGCCACAGCCAAACTCCTAAACTGTATTTAACTTCCTTTTTTTTTTTTGAAGTGAATATGAGTTAAAACCATAGTACCAGGAAATGTGTCAAATAACTTCCAAAAGCCACAATGTTGTTCTATTCCTCAGTGAAGCTCAACACTAACTCAACTTAATGGTTCTTAAAAGTTTGAAACCAGTCAGAGATTGCAATGGCGCAGCTGAAGCACGCCGTGTGTGTGTTTAACTTCAAGAAATGGAAGAAAACCATATCTCTTAACCTAGAAGAAAACTATCCAAGAACGCAGAAATACATATAATCCTGGAATGACAAAATGCCCTAAAACCAGCTTTTAGAAAAACAATAAATGATTACCCTAATCCTAAAATCAAAATAAACAAGAATGCAACCAGTGACCGGAAGAGCGCCCACCTTATTTCCATCATCGAATGGCACTAGCCGAGATAGTAGAGTAAATATGTCCTTCTTGGATAAATTCTGGTGCATGTCGGGAGGCATTAAATCCAGCAGATCTTGATAATTAGGGGGCAACTTTTCTTCCCACACGGAATCAGCAGACGCCGCACCACGGAAAGCTCGATTCAGGCGTGCCAAATTGCATATCTGCGGCGGAGTCAGATACAGAAAAACGCAGGCCACGCAGCTCTCGAGAATGTCCCCAAGGCATGGCCCGATAGTCGCACCTTTCGTTCCAAGGGTGGACAGCTACGCCCTTGTGCCGCAAGAAGTGAAATGTAAAATAAACGAAAGCGGGAGGAACAAGAATCAAACAGAGACCAGGAAGTTCGAAGAGAAACAAGTTCAGGGTGGAGAAGGCCCACGGCACGGCACGGCACGGAGAAGATCAGGGCAAGCACGCATAAAGTGGGCAATGCGAGGAAAATTTATAGAAATTTGTCAAATTTTAAAAATATTTACAACGAAATTAAAATGCACATGTAATTTTTCCTATAGAGAAAATATGCAGATAAATTATGTGCGGATTTTATCCATAGGTAATTATCTGTGAATTTAAAATCCGTAAATTATTTACGGATTCAAATCCGTAGGAAATATACGCAGATAAATTTTTACTAGTGAAAAAAGTTGTGCTTTTAATAATTAAGAAAGAGTTAGTAAATTATTTTATGAACTAAAGCAAAATAGAATTCTGGCAAATGAGAATTAATTTGAGAAGAACTCAATCAGTTGAAGTATTGAACTTCAAAATATATGTAGGTTATAGTTTCTACGTTATGAATTAATCTTTCCACAATTGTCTTACGAAAGCTCCATGATGTACAATTAATTAATTAGGCATTTATAGAACATTTTAGTAGCAATTCATCTTTGTTTTATAGGTTGAATTTTTTTAAAAAATAGTTGAAACATACCTTTGATCTTTTTAATTTACATCAAATTTCAGTCTCCTCCTTCAAATTTAAAAGTACATTTTTAGTTTATTATTTTAAATGTCATTCATTTTATCTAACAGAAAATGCTTACCTAATGAATCTTAATGGTGATTCTAGATCTACCATTTACTCAATAGAAAATTTAATCTTCTCAAAATTTTAAAAAAGGAAAATTAATATTTTAATCCCTCAACTTTTGATATAGTTGTAACTCAATTCCTAAACTTTGTCTCACTGCAACTAAATATTTATAATTTTAACCATTTTATAATTTAGTATATATATTTTAGAAAATTAATCGTATATATAATAAAAGTTCAGTGACTAAATTATAAAATGATTAAAACTATAAGGTTGAGTTACAGTGAGTCAAAATTTAGGGACTGAGTTACTACCAAGTCAAACCTATAGAAACTGAGTTGCATCAAGTTAAAGTTCAGAAACTCTGTTATAACTCGATCAAAAATTGAGGGATTAAAAGACTAATTATGTCTTCAAAAATCATAACTAATTCTGTAGAATTCAAAATGGATTGGTTGAGAGCTCCATTTAAAGCTCCTAGAAAACAACTTGTAAAAAATAAA
>JANTPZ010093450.1:0-25090 GCA_025593235.1 Vachellia pachyceras | reverse complement strand
GGTGTTAAACCCGGTGTCACTGAAACTGAGCAGTATGACTCGAAGATGACCTACCCTGTGTCATCTCTTGGAGTTCAATCAAACCAACCAGACGAAGCTTTAGATACAATAACCATTAATGGGCTTGGCCTTGTGAATCCTGAGAAAGTCTTCCACTTTTATAATGAACTCCACTCATATCTGGCATCTGCTGGTATTGATGGTGTAAAAGTTGATGTTCAGAATATCCTTGAAACTCTTGGGGCAGGCCATGGAGGAAGAGTTAAACTTGCAAGGAAATACCACCAAGCATTAGAGGCATCCATCTGCAGAAACTTCCCTGATAATGGAATCATTTGCTGTATGAGTCACAACACTGATGGGCTTTACAGGTAAGGATGGTTTCTTGTAAGTTAATGATTTCAGATGAGTGAGATTATTCATATAATGATTCTGTTTGAACTTTTTTTTGGTATAGTGCAAAAAGGTCTGCTGTCGTAAGAGCATCTGATGATTTTTGGCCAAGAGATCCAGCTTCCCACACAATACACATTGCGTCAGTTGCTTACAACACCATCTTCCTTGGTGAATTTATGCAGCCAGATTGGGATATGTTTCAGGTAAGTTGGAATATGATAAATTCCTGTATTTTTCTGAAATTTTTTGTACTTGCTGTTCCAGAGCTAATCAAATTTGAACCTTTGATGTATGAAAGAGCCTGCATCCAATGGCCGAATATCATGGTGCAGCTCGAGCAATAGGAGGGTGTCCTATTTATGTTAGGTATAAGTGAGTGATATGGCATATTATTATTATTATTATAATATAATTGGACGAATTGGTTTCTTAGCATTAAATATTTTCATATTTTACAGTGATAAGCCTGGGCACCATGACTTTAACCTGTTAAAGAAACTTGCACTCCCTGATGGTTCTATATTGAGGGCTAAACTTCCAGGAAGGCCAACCAAGGATTGCTTATTTTCCGATCCTGCCAGAGATGGAAAGAGGTAAGGAATAAAATGACTTCTGTCATAGATCATTGAGCTTGGATTCCCGAAAATACCAATTGAAACTTGCTCTTGCAGCCTTCTGAAGATATGGAATATGAATGATTTTTCTGGAGTTGTTGGGGTGTTTAACTGCCAGGGAGCTGGGTGGTGCAAGGTTGGAAAGAAGAACCTCATCCACGACGAAAACCCCGGCACAATCACTGGCATCATTAGAGCTAAAGATGTTGATTATTTGTCCAGAGTTGCAGATGACAAATGGACGGGAGACACCATCATATTTTCCCATGTTGCTGGTATGTATCTGGCCAGGCTTCCCATGATACCTGTATATACTATCTCCGGTCCTTGAAATACAAGTTTTTGCTATTTTTCACGATAATCTAACTACTCATGGAAATTTACAGGAGAAGGGGTCTATCTTCCAAAGGATGCATCAATGCCAGTTACATTAAAGTCGCGAGAATATGAAGTTTTCACAGTAGTTCCTGTGAAAGAACTGACAAATGGGGTCAAGTTTGCTGCGATTGGTTTGGTGAAGATGTTCAACTCAGGAGGGGCCATCAAGGATTTGAGCTTCGAAGAATCTATTGAAACTGCTGCAAATGTTGTCATGAAGGTTCGTGGGTGTGGTGTATTTGGAGCTTATTCATCAGCTCAACCCAAGAAGGTAACAGTTGATTCAGAGGAGGTGGAATTCAGATACGAGGCAGAATCTGGTTTGGTCTTTATAGAATTGAGAGTGCCAGAGAAAGAACTTTACCAATGGAACATCTCTTTTGATTTATGAACAGGAGCATCTTAGGAAGCTGCTCTTGCATTTTTGAGTGTATAATTTATTATGGATGTTTGAAGAGTTCATGTAGACTAGAAAAGTAATGAAATAAAGTATAGAAAGGTTTATGCTTAATTATATTTCCATTTAAAATCAATATATTCTATTCATTCAATCCTTAATGGAAGATCTATTTATTTAATTGAATTAAATTAAAGTAGTTTATCAACTTCCCAATTAAGTCCTACATTAAAAAGTTGAGGGATACTATCGTTGTTTTTGTTTTTTTTGGGTTGAAAATAGAATTTATTTATGAATTTCTCTTGATAAAAGATTATAATGTACACAATTCATTAAATTAAGAATTTCTCTTGATAAAAGATTATAGTGAACATAATTGTTTTTAATAATGGATTGTTTTTTGGGAGAATCCTAAATAAATTTAACATAAATATAAAAATTTTAATTTAGATTTAAATTTTTATTAAATATCTATTAAGGTTTATATACCTTATTTAGTATTTTTTTGAATTTTGTGATTTTATCTATATATCATTCTCTTTTCTCTCTCTTTTTGGCATATCCCCCTTTTCTCCTTGCTATTTTTTTGACAAGACCTTCTTTCATGCTCCATGCTTTCCCTTGGTTTCTTAATTTTATTGGGAAGTGTGCACGTAAGATAATTCTTTCTACCATAATAATTATTAAGATGTTCACATACTTTGTTACTCACATGTATATAAAGAATAAAAAATTGAATACAATAGAAAAATTTAGAACGAAATAATGATATATAAATTCTCATTCAAAACTTTGTATAAACCTTTCATAACAAATTTTTTTAATAATTTAGAACAAGATATCAATTTAAAAGTTAGGATTAAAAGAGAAATTATCAGAATATACTCTCAATATTGTTGAAAGTCAACCCAAAAATTAAAAGTTGAAATCTTAATAATTGAATAAGGTTTAGATTTTAGTATTAGGGTAAAGAGTTTTTAGGAATTTGTAATTTATAAATTGTTACACACATACCGTCAATTTTTATGTTTAATGACAATGGGCACTATAGAATTTATTAGAGATGTGATAAAAATGTTAGTTTGAATTAAGATTTGTGCATTACTAAGAATTTAATAAATATTTTCCTTTTTTTTAATTTTTAAAGTGGGACATAGGTGGGTGATGGTGGGTAGTCCTTTCTTATCTGCACATGGGCTTGTTTGATAAATCCGTTGGGAGAACAGATACAGATTTTAAAGTAAATATATAAAAAGAATTTTATCTCAATAAATACAGAAATCACGTTTGAATGCCGTTAACCTCGTATACCATAGACCGCATTCGCGGTTCCAACTCGCGGGGAAAAGTGAGTCGGCCCAAGCCTTTACTCTTCACTGTGGAGGAGTCGCAGGTTGAAGCACCGATCGGGACATGGGTATATCATATACGTGGTCAATTGATCTTCTACGTCTTTTAAGTTTGATTACAAATACAAATATATTGGCCCTTATAAATGCTCTGAGTTTGATGACTGAATTAATCGGCTTTACCCTCGAAACGACAACGTAGCAGCGAGGAATACATGAATCTTCGTCCTAGCTAAACCCTGGTTAAGCCCCTCACAGCGCAGACCCGCGGACTAGCTTGAGAGAGAGAGAGAGATGTTTCGGAACAGAGTGGCCTGGTCACTTTTGAGGATCAGTAAAGATGTAACTGGCAAACTGAGAGGAACAAGGCCAACTTCAAATTTTTCCGCCGGGGATTCGTCAAGGTTTTTTTACCCGACTATCGCCCGGCAATATTTACATGTTTTCCGATCTCAGCCTAAGGTCTCGTCCATTCTCTTCTTTTCGCTTTCACATGAACATTTCTAGCTATCTTTTGCATTTGGCGCGCGATTAGAATTTCTGCATTCATCAGGTTGGGTAATTGTCATTTTGAGTTCACTTTATCATACACACACACACACGCGAGTATTGGCAATTCAAAGATGGGATTTTGGATTTGTCTGGGGGTCTATTAGTTATTATTGATTTTGATCATAATAATTGTATCAGATAATCTTGAGTATGATAATTAAGTCTACTGGTAAATGCATCATTTCCATTTTGATCTTGCAACTCTTTAGGGTGATGAAGCTTTCTTTATTGTGAATTTGTGATGTTTTGTATATTTGGTTTGAAGGAAAATGTTACGATGCTTTTAGGGTCCCAATGTGCCATACATGAGGAGCTTTTGTAATGTGGCTTCTGCTGAGGTGGCACAAAAAGAGGGTATGAAGCTGCTAGTAACTGGGGGACCTCATGCCCAGAAAGCGGTTGGAATATGGCTTTTTGGCTCAGCCGCATGGGTGTTTAGTATGGTCGTACTTGGGGGTGTTACTAGACTGACACGATCTGGTCTTTCAATGACTGATTGGAAATTCACTGGCAATCTCCCTCCTTTGTCAGACGAGGAATGGCAGCAAGAGTTTGAGAAATATAAGCAATCACCCGAATACAAGCGGTAAGTAATAAGTGCAAAGACCACTACGATTCATGCAGATGCAGTGTCAATGTAATATTGCATCTTGGAGAATATATGTTTTATTAAACTTCATCTTTTATTCTCATACCTTTAATTTATTTTAATGGCTGGCAAACAAGCCCTTCCCATGATCACTATCTAACAACCAATAAGGTCTGAAACTAGTAATGAAAATTAGATTATTAAAATTAGCTTTAAGACTATCAAAATTGGGCTTAAAATATTGTAACAGTCAATAAGATTAATATGCTAATGGAATGGAGTAGTCTACACAATGCACTGTTTAGTCTTACCATAGTAGAACTATGGCTATTGAGAAATTCGTTTTACTTTTAGATAATGTTCAGTATAAATTTTTGGGTATTAAATTTTGATTGATCACTGAAAAACGGATTGACCATAGTTTTAGTGGGTCAAGCTTGGTTTAGAAGGGTTAAAAAGAATTTAAAATTTTGATGGATGGCAGATGATACTTTGTCACCTGTTGCAGAGTTAACAAGGGAATGAAGATCGAAGATTTCAAATTTATATATTGGATGGAGTATGCTCATCGTATGTGGGGAAGGGCGTTGGGGGTTATGTTCGCTTTGCCCTTCTCATATTTTCTCCGTAAGGGGTACATAACCTTACGATTGGGACTCAGACTCTCTACTCTCTTCGCCCTTGGGGCTGGCCAGGGTTTGATTGGGTGGTGGATGGTTAAAAGTGGTTTAGAGGTTGGCATATTCCTCTATTGATTTTTGAAGTTTTATTGGTTTAGAGTATCATATTCTAAAGTCAATCTTCTTCTATAGGAACCAGCATCTGAATATTCTCAGCCAAGGGTCAGCCCTTATCGCCTTGCTGCTCATCTTACTTCAGCATTTGCTATTTACTGTGGCCTCTTCTGGAATGGTTTGACTGTTGTTATTCCTGAACCACCAGCTGAATCACTAACATGGGTTCATGGGGCTGCTAAAGTGAAGAGACTTGCACTACCTATAGGCTTACTTGTTGGTCTGACCGCTATTTCAGGTGCATTTGTTGCTGGTAACGATGCTGTATGTTAGTATGTGTGTTATTTCAGTGCTTTTCATACTTCTGTCTCTGTTATAATTGAAAACTTTGATAACTAAAGAAAAATGTTCTGCTTTCTTGTGGATTTCCAGGGGCATGCATTTAATACTTTCCCAATGATGGGCGATACATGGATACCAGATGATATTTTTGAAATGAAACCTCTGATCCGGAACTTCTTTGAGAATACATCTACTGTACAGGTAATTATCCATATTCATACAACTTGAAGCACCTACTTCCTCATAGTTTTAATATTTGCTTTCAAGAATTGAGGAAATTAGATGGAAATGAAGTTTAGTTAAAGCAGTATTATGTGATCCTTCCAATTTTGGAATGGATACTTAATGATGAATCATGTGACCTGTAGGTCACGTATATCTATCCTTTTTTAGATCCCACCTGGTGGGAGTCTTGTCCACTAGGTTGCCTTTGTATTATGTAGGACCACTTGCAAATAAAAAAAAACCATTATATTCCTGTGTCTATCCTTAGCTTTATGCCTGTGTGGGACTTAATCATGAGTTTCAAATAAATGTCACAGCTTGATCATCGCATCCTTGCAACTGCAACTATGATTTCAGTAGGCGCTCTATGGTGGTCAACTAGAAAGCTAGACATACACCCTGCTGTTCGATCTCTAATAGGAAGCACCGTTGGGATGGCTGCTCTTCAGGTTATTATTTCTTTTTGAATGTTATTTGGGTTTATCTTTGGGTGCTGTTGCACAATCTGTACCTTTTGTACTAACTTATTACCTCCTTGGCTGAGCTGAATGCTCGAATTCAAAAGGGACCATTTAGTTTTGTTTGATGTGAGCTGCATGTTTTCTCATTTGCATTGGCATCTTGTCCTCCAAGTTATTCATTCACATTTCAGACTACAGGAATTTTAGGCAGACCTTTTTTATGAATGTTAAGTAAACTAAGCTAATCAAGTGATAGGTGCATACGTCATCATGATTAGTTTAGTTCATATCTTGTTGTAGATTGAACTTATCAAAGAATATCTGGCTTCTTGTCTGAGGTATAAAATGATTATGATTTTGTATTGGGTGTAGGTTACATTAGGAGTTTCAACGCTTCTTTCATACGTTCCAGTATCACTGGGCACTGCACATCAGGCTGGAGCTTTAACGCTTATGACACTTATGATACTGTTGAATCACACTGTACGAAGGCCCTCACTGACCCTTCTCAAGTCTCTGCCTCCAGTTGTCAAAGCACACTAATCGCTTCCCATTAAAATTTTACGAGGAGAAAAGTTATTGAGGTTGATAATAGACACCTGACATTGTATTTTAGTTGTGGATTCCCTTCTCCTTGGCCAAATTTTTGTTGGTGGAAAAGTAGAAAACATGTTGGCTTCTGCTCTGGTATTTGTACTTCTCATGATGATCACACAAGTGATCTATTAACAAGCCGCTGGAATTTTATTCTGGAAAGAGTTATTTTCAATCTGATGTGCATCTTCATTCTCGATGTTCCGAGTAAACTTGACAAAAGTTTGTGGGGAAGAGGATCAGCTTTTGGTTATATTTTGTCTGTATTATTCTGAATTAAATATATCAAGAGTTTCGTGAGAAATCAATATGTTTAATTCAAAACATATAAATATATAATTCTTATATTGATTTTAATTTAAATTAAAATAATCACTTATTTATATTTTTTTAACAAGAATGCATTACTTTTATTATAAACCTCTTTTTTTACTGCCTGAATTTCATGTCTAATTGGTGAAGTCAGATTTTACCTGTAAATGAAAATGAAGCAATATATTGTTTTAATTGACTTATCAATTTATTTTAATTTGGTTCAATAAATTTAGTTTGAGTTCGACTGCTATTGGTAGAATCCTATTTTCTTTTTTCTTTTGTTGAAAAAGAATTATATATTTTGAAGACCTGCTACAGAATTATCAACAATATTTCTATTTCTTGAGTTGCATTGCGTGTATTACAAAATTATATATTGATATCGCTTTCTTTCCTTTTAATACTCTCTTCGGTTTTCTTCTGGGGGGGTTTTGAATGAGATTTAATCCTTATCTTTGAATTCCTTGACATGTATGTTATAATTCAGGGATGGGTATTAAAGACATAAAGGAAAAAAAATTATCCACAAATAAATAATATTAACGATATAATATTCTTTATGGGCAAAGCCATGATCTGGTGGGGCCACGTGTGAAAATGGATCGTGGCTTGCAATGTACTGACAAGTACACTCTTCTTTGGTTATTGACGGACACAATGCTAAAGTTGTCGGGGGATATGATATTATCAAGCCATGCTAAATTTAATCTACGAATCCGAATATTTTAAATTCCAGAAATTGTAAAATTATTATTAAGTTTTATTGTCAACGACTCAACTGATCAATTTCGAGAGACGCATTAACTAGAAGAAACTGCTTCACAGTGATCCTGGTCATTCCCTAACGAACCCACAATAAGAAACTGAACTGGTCTTTCAAGCCAAAAATTGTCATCACTCGATTTTTATTACTGGTGAGTGATCGATTTATTTAGTATTTTAGTGTTCATATTCTTCTGGAATTATCATGATACCCGTTTGAATTTGTTCTTGCCTTCATCTCCTCTCTACTTGTCTATGACAAGAAGAAATGGAGACTCATTTAATCAAGTTAGAACCAACTCTCATGTGCTAACATGTATTTATTTTTTACAATTTTATTTTTCAATTTCCAAATATGGATTTTTTATTCTGGGTTCAAGATTGGCTTACACTGTCTTTGACACTGAATATATCTCTGATTTGCAGTGCATGCAACCTGTTAGACAAATTCTCTGAGACATGCAAGGTGTGTTCTTTCTATCCGGTTCTAAGTTTTCTTTCTATTCACACACTGGTTTATTTTTTGTTTCTATGATTTCCCCTATGTTTGTGGTTATGTCTGGGAAAAAAGGGCATTCTGTTTTAGTGCATGACGGATTCAAATGTCAGTTGGAATAATGTTTCACTATGTTGCCTCATTCCAAAGATTTTGAAAAAAAAAAAATCCAAGAATTAGCTGCTAAAATACCATGTTTTTGGCAATTTATTGTCCTGTAAGTATGAAGGTCTGAGACACCAATATGGATACTAAGATGATGTCTACTGTAATAGATGGACCCTCTAAATGAAACACCAGTTCGGGAGATTGAAAACGAGAGTTCTCATATCCCTGAATCAGAATCTACAATGGCGGCTGAACAAGGATCATGTTCTGGAGCATTGCATGCCACGCATCAGAAAACACTGAGGAGTATTTTCTATAAAAGTATACAAATTGTTATCCTCTCAAATCGACTCAACTTGCTTATGCCTCTTGGGCCTTTGGCAATTATTGTGGAGAGATTGACTAATCATCACGTGAGTTCTAGTTCAAGTTTAAACTGATCTTCACTATGTTTTCTTTAGATGTCTTATGCTGAAACGTAAAGATGGGTTGCAGGGTTGGGTCTTCACTCTGAGTTTGTTGGGTATAATGCCTTTGGCTGAGCGGCTAGGTTATGCTACAGAGTAATATTGCTTTTCTCCTTCGAAGTTTGTTTTATTTATCTCGCTTTTGAGGTTTCTGACGATATTATTCTCTTGGTCTTATGTAGGCAACTGGCGTTTTACTCCGGAGACACTGGTAATGAGTTTTAACAGTTCAAATATGCAGCATTGTAAAGATTTGACTGTTTCTATTTCTGTTTTTGCTTTTTTTTTTTTTCACTAGAAGGTCCCTTGAAGTTTATAAGATCTTCACTTTAACCATTTTAAAGGAAATTGAATTCATCACCCTTATTATTCAAGGTTTCCATAACCATTAACTTGGCCTTCTGGTGTGGCTTGTGCTTCATTGAATTCAGGCTATTGTGACTTACAAAGAGGAAAATTGCAGGGGGTTGGTGCTCTTTTAACAATAGGGAATATTTTTGCATAGATTGAAACTTAAGGGCCTTGAGCCCTTAACTTTCTGTATATTGGTTATCTAGACATCAATGTTGTATCAGTTCCAAGCTTGTGATGGCGACGTGTGGCTTCATGTCCAAAGGAAAAATATGGGTTTACATTTTGCATATGTGGAATCTGAGCAATACTTTCTTCTAATTTTGCCCTCTTACCTTATTCCATTGGATCTTGCAGTTGGGGGTCTTCTAAATGCCACTTTTGGAAACGCAACAGAACTGATCATCTCAATATATGCATTGAAAAGAGGAATGACACGAGTTGTCCAACTTTCTTTGCTGGGTTCAATTTTGTCTAACATGTTGTTGGTGCTTGGATGTGCATTTTTTTGTGGTGGGATTGTTTTTAATAAGAAGGATCAGGTCTTTAACAAGGTTGACATCTTAGGCTTCTGTCTCTTTCTTTATCATCCTTATTTTCACCTTTAATATAATTGACCGTAGCTGATTCGTATTAGCATGCAGGCTACTGCTACGTTGAACGCCGGATTGTTATTGATGGCGGTCATGGGCCTACTTTTTCCCGCTGTTCTTCATTACACACACACTGAGGTCCATTTTGGTAGCAGAGTTGGCCCTTTCAAGATTCAGCAGCTGCATCATGCTTGGGGCTTATGCTGCGCACCTATTTTTCCAGTTAAATAGTCAAAGAAGTCTTTATCTCGCTTTGAATGAGGTTGGCCTTTTTACCTCACGTTTCTTGCTCTGTTTATTTCTTCATTCATTCATTCTTTATTTTTTTTTTTTTGGGTTTGTGCACATGCTGTTCTTGATGCCCTTGATTTCTTTTCTTTTTTTCTTTTTTAAAATCTTGCCACAACTATTGTCTCTCACTGCTATTGAGAATTTTGGCTTGGTGGTGAGTAATTCAACCTCACCAACAAATCATGTGTTTGAATCTTGGCACTCTTCTCTTGAACCAAACTATCGTTTCCCACTTTCTCATAACATTATCTGTTGAATGAATGAATAACTGCAGGTAAGATGATCGGCTCATGAAAGCAATTTTTTTGACTTGGAAGTAAATAGATATAGAGTAATTATTCACTGCTTATAAGTTTTTTTTTTAAACTAATAGATGGCTTTTCTGGCGTATGCTTGAAAATGACATTTTGATCCTTGACTCACTAAGTTGTGGTTTAATACATTATGTGAACTCAGGATGACGGGAACAGTGGAAACAGCATAGACAACAGTGAATCTCCCGACATCTCCAAATGGGAATCAGTAAGCTGGCTTTCAATTATGACTGCTTTGATATCAGTTCTGTCAGAATATTTAGTTGGTGCTATAGAGGTGACTAATTTTTCATCTTTTCCTCTCTAACATATTTGCATGAACACCTTGAAAGTTTCACATTCTTGTCTAAAATAAAGCAGCATCATTCGTCTGAGATTTTCTGTTTTTCTTTTTATTCCCTTGTATGGTTCCTGGTACACGTATTAACTGAAAAGGAACTGAAGCAGATACTTCAGTGAGTTTAGTTTCTCATATCTTGTTTGCAAAAATAGAATTAGATATATGTTTTAGTGACTGCTGAGTTAAAGTTCTTAGAAGGATTATTTTGAAAGAAGTGAAGCTTTATATATGATCATCCGTTTCACAGGCAGCATCAGCTTCATGGAAAATGCCCGTGTCTTTTATCGGTGTAATATTGCTTCCCCTAGTGGGAAATGCTGCAGAGCATGCCAGTGCTATCATGTTTGCGATCAAAGACAAGCTTGTAAGCTTTCATCGGTTCTCTTGTTTTCCCTTAAAAAAAACCATTATTTCTCATTTCTGGTTTCTATCACCTACAGGATATTTCCTTGGGAGTAACAATAGGTTCATCCACTCAGATATCTATGTTTGTGGTAGGTACTTAACCCTTTGTGAGAATGTATTATTTTCTGAATCCCTAAGGATGTGGCTAGTTCGGGTTATTTTTTGTCATTGAAACTTTGTATCCAAATATAATTTGTTCGTTTCTTGAAACTTCAATGAGTGGTAAGTCTTTATCTCTTTTTTTTTTTTTTTGCCACAGTCTATTTTCTTTTCTCTATCCTGAAGAGAATTATTACTTCGTTATTTCCACTGTTATTTTGCAGATACCACTTTGCGTGATTATTGGGTGGATAACGGGACATCCTTTGGACTTAAACTTTCAACTTTTCGAGACGGCAACACTGTTTCTAACTGTCATTGTTGTAGTCCTCTTGTTGCAGGTTTGTATTCAAGAGATATAGTTTCTGTGCAAAACAGCTGATATAATTATTTCTGGGAACCTAAAAAAATGTAAATAGATTTAAAAATGATGTAGCCTACTTTAGCTTGCGGAGGCAGAATTAAAAGGGCCTTCTATTGCCGATGGCTTTATAATCTAGTGGCATGAAAGCTTTTCTGTAAGTGAGAAATCGCAGGTTTAATCCCACTTATAACCTTAGACGGTTAACATATGCCCTTTTAAGTAAAAAAAGGCTTCTATTATTTGAAATAGTGGCGTGCCATCCCGGTTCCCAACCCAGTGGGCCAGGCCCATTTTGATTAATCGCCATCATGGCATCACAGGAGCACACTTTTTGATAGCTTTTTTGGAATCTGCAGGAAGGGACTTCTAATTATTTCAAGGGACTTATGCTCATTCTTTGCTATCTGATAGTGGCAGCTAGTTTCTTTGTGCATGTGGATGTAGATCCTTCTTCCTAGATCAGACACTGGAATGATATAAATGTAAGAAGAGTCCTAAAAGAAGTAGTAGTCAGAGGTTATGTTATATAGTCCTATTGTAAATGTTAAGAGGTTAATTTGTCTTTTGATTTTTAATACTTTGAACATTCTGTTTGTGCTTCCTAAGTAATGCTTCTTTTGCTAACTATATTTCTTGAGGCTGCTCTGATATAGACAGTGGCACCTAGTTTTTCTCTATTTTGGATTGTAGATTCCTCATGATGGTTTAATGTCCGGAAATAACAAAGAAAAGTTTATGTTCAGTTGTCGTACAGTAAATTTAAAAGATACCAAGTTCTGATTCAGCATAATTATTTTATTCTTCACAGATACAGATTATTCAAACTGGATAACTGAGAATGCCATGCATGTATACTTTAGTTTAGGCCCAATCAGTGGCGGAGCCACTCTATCTTGAGTGTGGGCAATTGCCCCCACTCAATTTTTGGGTGTATGTGTAAATATTTGGTAGATTTTTATTTTGCACCCACTGATTTTTAAGATTTGAACCCACTCAAATTATTTATACTTGTAAGCTTGTTGTCATTTGTTTGAAAATAAAAAATTGCCCCCACTGGTCTAGGGTCCTGGCTCCGCCACTGGGCCCAATAAGCATTTCACTTGTTTAATGCCAGAAACATGTAAAACATCATATCATACAAAACTCTAAAACGGGAAAGGGGAAGGGAGAGAGAAACTAAGAGAGGAGGAGGAGGGAAAACAATTCTCAATTCCTTACTCAATTCATTTGAATGTGTATAAAACAAATACGTTGAAGTGTTATTTATAGATTTGAATTAACGATATAACATTTTATGATAAAATTATAATAAATGAGAATTAATGACAAAATATTTTAAAGTATAATTACAATTAATGATAAAAGATAAAAATCAAATTAAAATTAAAGACAAATATTCCCTAAGAATATTAGAAATATTTAAAATTCTAATTATCATCATTCCATATTGCATCACTCTTAATTATCCTAACATAAATTAGATACAACCATTTACTCATTCAATTCATTTTATAAGTAATATTTTCTCACGTGGGATGGTTCTTTTTATAAGTAACAAGTTGTTTTTATTCAATATTTTCATTTTTACTTTCAATTAATTACATATATCTCCAATCTCTTTTTTTTACTCATTCTCTTGCATTCTCCCTCCCACTCATCTTTTCATAAATAAGGGTATGCTTAAAAAATTACATCTCTAACACATTTATTGTTTTTAAATATTTTTAACGAAAAATTAATTTTGCATAATTTAGTTATTGCTAAGTGAGTATCTAACAAGTCAAATGCCAGAAAATTATTACATGACAAAAATAAATTATTCATGTGTAGTTATAATAAAATATCATATTGTACAAGAAACTCTATACAGTCTCACGCAAGGTGGTCCCCATCCCTAGAAGAAATTTGGTAGGGCGACTGGACTCAAGCCCATTTGGAAACGCGGTAGAGAAGTACTTTTACGTAAGCTGAGGTAAATATGTGGAGGATATTATCTCATTTTGCGAAAAAATATTGTTGAATGTGCATTTAAGTCTTGAAAACGTTTCAAACAAGCACTTAGCAATTCCGACAAAGAACAGAAGTTGGAGTGGTTAGGTACTGAGTTTGGCTGATAACTAACATTCGGTCCGTTTGGGAAAGCAGTAGAGAAGTACTTTTACGCAAGCCGAGGTAAATATGTGGAGGAAATTGTCTCATTTTACAGAAAAACATTGTTAAACGTATTTTTAAGTGAGAGTTAAGTGTTTTTAAACAAACACACCGTCTTCTGCATGTTTCGAAAGGGAGATAGATAGTATTATCAGTGTACCTAATATCTTTTATTTTATTTGGTCCTGCAATTTTATTCCATATCAATGGACCTCGATTTTGCAAATGGGAGAGGCCTTTTGGAATATGTTGGAGATATTCATAGTCAGTAAAATCAATGCCATACATATTATATATATATATATATATCTTACGGTCAAATGCAGCAGCAGTACGATACATTACAGTGTCTTGCTCTTCAAACTGTTTCAGAAGTTAAACCAGTTACACCATTTGCTCCATACTCTGCTTCTGCTCGCCGCCGACGACTCTGTTTGAAGAAATGAGTGGTGAGGACGAAAATGATCAACGACGACCCTTCATCAAAGCTTCGTCTTCCTCTTCCAATGTGATTCAAGAGCCTCCTCGCAGAACAGGTAACTAATTCACTGCTGCTGATAATTATGTCTTCCTTTTGAGAGATACATGAGCTCCTGTTATCTTCTTCATTGATATCTCTCTTGGCACTAGTTTTTCATATTGAAGTTGAGGTAAATCTGATGTAGGGGTTCAAAATTTTGTCATTTTACTGTTCACGGACAACTCATGGAACCCAGAAAAGAAAATAAGAAAGAAACAATGTCAAAGTCTTGATCATCACCAACACAAGGTTCTTTGTTTCAACTGTTTAATCTTTGGTATATATGGGCATGGAAACAAGGGTTGACTTACAGGTGAATGTGATGAAAAGTAGTTAGAATTGTAAGGGGCTGTAAATATGTTTGGTTTAATATAATTTGCAAAACCGAACTGACCAAATATAGTAAACATGATTCAACCAAACAAAAAACAAAAAACAGGGGACGTGGTGAGTGGAGTGGCCCATATAATAACAGGCGTGATAGGAGCAGGAGTGTTGTCTTTGGTTGGAGCATTGCTCAACTCGGTTGGCTTGCCGGTCCTCTCTGCATCCTTATCTTCGCCGCCATCACCGCCGTCTCCTCCTCCCTTCTCTCTGACTGCTACCGCTTCCCTCTCCCTCATGGCCCCGTCCGCAACCCTTCCCTCATGCACGACAAGCTCTACCTAGGTGAGGCCACCAGACTTGTTATCATGTGTCCAAGAGTGAGTGAAGTTGAGTTAATATATATAAGGTCCGTTTGGTAAAGTGGTGTTGAAGTATTTTTACCATTTACGAGGTAAATGTGTGAAGGAGATTATCTCATTTTACGGAAAAACATTGTTGAACTTACTTTTGGGGTGTTGTGAAGCTTTCCCAAACACCCCATGTAACAGCCCACACCTCCATCGTAGATATTATCCATGTTTGCAGCTGTAGCCAAGAGCATGGTTTTGTTCCTCCGGGTACAGCCGTAGCCACTCAGAAAACGCGTTCATGAGGGGAAGGTATCCACACTCTTACAAGGCATGCTTCGTTTTCCTTCCCAACCGATGTGGGATTGTAAAGTCCCACATCGGTTGGGAAGGAGAACGAAGCATGCCTTATAAGGGTGTTGATACCTTTTTCTTGTAGACGCGTTTTCTGGATTATTGTAGAAATCTAGGGAAATAGAACCATGCTCTATTTGCAACAGGAACAATATCTATGAGGGAGGGTTCCGGGATGTTACACCCCATATATATATATATATATTCATATTATGATTCTCAGGAGGGGAGAGGGAGGTGGTTTGTGGAGTGCTGGTGAAGATCTATTTGGTTGGCATTTCCCCTGCCTACGTCATTACTTCTGCTTCCAGCGCCAGGTACTCTTCTGCTTCCCTCTGTGGTTTTCAATTTATTATTTATATCTCAATTCTTTTAAACATAAGTGAAAATAAAATAATTGGTCCTGCTTTAATTTATTGAGTTCAAATTATATTAAGGTGTAGCACACATGTAGCTTATAATAAAAAGGTTATACGCCATTTTTATCGTAAAGTATTACTTTTAGATCAATTATGTCAGGAAATTTTTCGAGTTTCAATTATATCAAGAGCAATGCAATTCTGAAAGATGGAACAAAATGTACCTTTGCCGTCTTATATTAGCAATACACGTTGGAAAGGGGAAGTTCCACTTTTGATACAGCAGTAGTCTGCCATGAACACCCCCGTTGGTCAGCGACGGCTGCGACGTCGTCACCTCTATCCTCATGACCTCATCTCTCTCACACCTGCATCACATCCAGCAACAACCCCTCCCTGTTCTTTCATTCCAGTTCCAACAGTGCATCGCTCTCTATGATCGACACCTGCATGGCTGCATTCCAGTTCCAACGTCAGTGGCGACGCCTCCACTGATTTCGGCTTCCTCACCCCTCCGCTCCCCTCCACGATCCTCATCTTCCTCTTGTCTAACGCCTCCACTGATTTTGGGTTCGTGATAGGCTTATCGGCACGACTGAGACGCTTTTCTCGGTGGTGCGTCGCGGTCAAGGAGAAGGCTGAGCACTTTCTCCGACGAAGATCCCAAGCTCCATCTTACTCCGGTTCTCTTGTTTTGGTTAATCCTCAGATTTTGAAGTAGAACCAAGGACTCCTGTTTCGGTTCCATTAAGCCATACACCATAAAGCATTTTTCATCTCGTCTTAACCCACCCAGGATGATGAAGAAACCGAAACCTTTTCCACGGATTAAAGCCTCTGTTTCAGTTCTTCCCATGAAGCCGACCACCCATATACACACGTAGTCACACATAAACATGAAATCACCTATTAAACTTCCCAGAATTCACCCCCCATCATTTTAAAGCAATCAAACCTTATTGAACCAGAAAATCAAAGCATCGCTCAATATGGGCTGGGCTTAGAATTTATAACAATTCATAACATGCAGTCTAGGCTGATTAGGCCAAAATGGTGGGCTAGTCTAGGCTGATTAATAATTGGGCTAAGAAATCTCAATTGCTCAATATGATCCAATAGACTTGTCACTGACCCTTCTGTATATGTCTAAGAAAGAGAAAACCCACAGAAAAATTCTAACTGAAATTGGGAAATATTTGGGTTTTTCTTTATCTAGAAAGAGAAAACCCACAGAAAAATTTCAATTTATTGTTGATAGAGTGAGAGCCAAATTAGCTGCTTGGAAAGCCAACTATCTTTCTATTGCAGGAAGAATCACTCTTGCTAAATCGGTTCTTGGATATTATCCTTTATACCCAATGCAAGTGGCTAAGGTTCCTTTGACCATTTGCAATGAAGTTGAAAAAATTCAACGCAATTTCATCTGGGGTTCAAAGAATGGATGGGGTTTCCATCCTGTGGGGTGGCAAACAATTACTCTTCCTAAATCGCATGGGGGACTGGGTTTTAGAAAGATGATATCGATGAATCGTACCTTTGGAGCTAAATTGGCTTGGAACCTTATTTCGGGCACCCATGGTTTATGGACTAAAGTCTTGTAGAATAAATATATGTTCAGAAGCGAGAACAACCTTTTGAATTCTCAATCGGGAGACTCTAGCCTATGGCGCTTCATATGTGAACAGCAGAACCTGGTTGAGAGTGGTGTTAAATGGAAGGTGAGGAATGGAAATTTGGTGAGTTTCTTTTCTGATGTTTGGTTATTCCCGGGGAGGACAATCAAGGATATGTGTTCGAGACCTCTTACGGATGAAGAGGAAGGCTCTTTTGTGGCTGATTGGGTTAAAAATGGCTCTTGGGACTATCAACGGCTGAATAACCTGGTTAATATTGAGGTGATCATCAACTTAACCTCCTCAATCCCTCCAAGACTTGACGCTGGTAATGATATCTTGACTTGGGGTTTTACCGCTAATGGAGTTTTCACCGTGAAGAGTGCTTATTTTTCCATTGAACCGAATCCTCCAAACAACTTTCGCCCGGTGTACAAGCATATATGGAAATGGAAAGGAGCCGAGAGGATAAGGGTCTTTCTTTGGAAAGCCTTCAGTAATAGGCTTCCTACTAATGCTTAGAGGAGCAAATGGTCTAGTGAGTCATCTTTGTGCCCTTACTGTCACCAGTAAGAGGAGATTGTCTTACATGTACTTCGAGACTGTCAGTACGCTAGGGAAGTATGGTTAAAAGTTGTGCAACCATCTCACTTCTCTAGGTTCTTTGCTTGCTCCTTGCGGGATTGGTTTGCCATGAACCTGAGGAGGAAGTTGGGAGTTACCGGAACTTCAAATTGGGACTTTGTGTAGGGAGTGGCTTGTTGGCGATCATGGACATGGAGGAATAGGGAGATTTTTTACAGTAATTTTATCAAACCTCTCGACCCCTGTAACTCCATTCTTGCCTCTTGGAAGCTCTTTGCCCAATATAGTGACATTTTGCAGCTGGGTTCTAAGCCTAGTGCTATTCAGTCGGAACGGTGGATACCACTGGACAGAGGATGGGTCAAAGTCAATGTTGATGGTGCTGTGGCCCAACCCTCTTCAAAGGTGGAATGCGGAGGTATCATTAGGGACCACTTGGGTTCTTGGATTATGGGGTTCGCTAAGTCCCTGGGACAATGTTATCCCCATGTTACGGAAGAATGGGCAATATACAAAGGCCTTCAGACAGCCTTTGACTGTAGTTTCAGGGCTGTCATCATTGAATCTGATTAACTCAGATAGTATTGCTTCTAATACAGGTCTGCTTTTCGAAGAAATCATGACATTTATTTAGAGGGATTGGAGTGTGATTATCCAGTATGTGCCAAGAGAGCACAATCGTTTGGCTGACACTCTCACTAAGGAGGCCATCTCCTCTTCTACTATTTACCGATCGTGCCCGCATCTGCCGGCTCTATGCTCGAATGACTTCTTGGAATCTTATTCCCCCATAGTGTAATTTTTTTGTGTTGTTGAGCCTTGTGCTCTCTTTCTTTGTACAAAAAAAAAATAAAACATGGGTACAGGAACATGAAGCATGGAATTTTACAGGTAAAAAACACAGTAAGATTGAAGACGACGACTTTTTTTAATTTTTTAATCTTTTAACAGAGCAGTCAAATATGAATATGTTAATATCAGAAGAATCCCAACAATACATAAAGCCAAGTACACAATATTACATCTACAGTTAAGTAGTTCAGGATATAGTTATCGTTGGCAAAAAAACAAAAAAAAAAAGGTTCAGGATATAGTTATCACCGCTCTTTTTCTTACCCACAACCACTCATCGCCCCAACTTTCCCCTCCCTTCACGAAGAAATGTCAATTCACACTTTAGCCCAAATCCAAACCAGGAGAGTTTAAGATCTCTCTGAAGGTTCATTTGGCAGAAAAGGTAAATCGCAAAAATAAAGGGAATTAAAAAGAAAGCAACACGAAATATCGCAAACCAATCGCAACTGAGGTTGCCTACAAACTTGAACACAAAGAAACAACCTAGAATCTAGGTTAAGCACAACACTCAAAAACATCTTCCGCTCAGGTACAAAGGCGGAGGAGGGGATGACCTTCATACTCAAATATCAACCAATGTCTGAGTAACCGGCACAGTAACGTGGGCTAACATCTGCCAAGACAAGTCAGCAACAATATATGTCATAAGCATTAATAGGAGTCAAAGAGCCACTTCTCATATCATCATTATGTTCATATTATGGAAGCATGGTTATTTATGAATAATCCCAAACCAATAATTTTATAAATGCTGGTTAATGAAAATTGAAGAATAACATTCGCAAGCAATCTGGTGTCAATGCTGGTTAATACAATAACAGATTATTGTATTAGGGATAGGATTACCTCTCATTCGCAAGCAATTTTGGTGTCAAAGCTGCTAAGACATATTGCAAATGCTTCGAAAGCTGAGATTGGATATTGATAATCCATCGTGAACAAATCTTTCCCCACTTTCCCAAACTGAAGAATAACATTTTCCTGAACATGTTCAGAAACCCCACTCTTCGGAGAGGCCACCAGCTGGAAATTTTTGACAGAAGCCACAGTCACTCGCCCATTGAAGTTTAGACACCAACACTGGAGTTGCTCATGCCACCTAGGGGACTTGTTTTGTAATAACAGCATTCCCTTGTTTTGGGAAGACAAAGGTATTGATTGGAAGTTTTCCAAGCGAGTTGATTTTGATCTAAAGAAAGGAATAGACGGAGAAGTATCAACTCTGCTATGCAGGAATTGAGTTTGTGTAGGGGCCACACCTCCTGGCTCAACAGCTGAAGCTGGGATCGCATCCATAACACAATGCATTATCCTTGGGCCCCTGCAAACATTTCCCCATCTGAATCTAAGATCTGCTAGATGTAAATTTAATAATATGACTTCATGATTCCGATCAACATAATTCTCTTTTTCCATGAGACTCTGTAAATAACAATATCAATACCTGGAGCCCAGGACATTCAGATCATATGAGACATGCGCTATGGGATAGTTGCCAGCAGGAACTCTTGGAGAAACTTGCTTGAGACTGACTGGTCTAGTTGAACGATATTTAGTCACTCTGGCACCAAAAATAGGAGGGTGCGCATCATACACTGTGAATTTGGTACCCAGAAAGTTTGACCTATTACAAATGAAACAATAGAGCGATATTAGGCCTTAAAGATACTGCTGGGTCAGTCATGACCATTACAGCTAAAATCACCTCAACTTTCCAATGTAAGTGCTACTCCCTCTTGATACATCATCGCTGTTTATAGAAATGACATAGTCTGTATGGGTAGGACGTCGACACTTCCGAGCAGCAAGAAGGAACTTGCCATCATCCATTGAAGCTGTAAGAATCAACTTTAAATTGCATCAAAATATGTATAAGGAAAAAAGGAAAGAACGAAAGAAAGCAACACAAATAGGCAACCGCTATTCCTGTTTCAATATCACATCAGTACAAGAAACAAATAGACTACCGCTAATCCAACTTATGTGTGATTACTGCGATTATATGCAAACAACCACAAAGATTAAATTTTTTGTCTACTGATGCTTACCTTGGTTTAAACTGAGATACAGATGATACGTTTGATCACTGCGATTACGTTTAATATAGCACTGAAGAAGAGAGTTCCTTGGACCAGGCTGCAGAGCATTACAATAAGAGATCAAAATAAATTTTATTTACAACCAAAGTCATGCCTATGACAGCAGGAAATCTATGTAGTGCCAATTATATCACGGGAGAATGACATTTGGGTAACTTGTAAGGACATTATTGACGCATTAATACCTTGAACTTCGCATCCATTTACGAGTTCCTGAGATTCACAACTATATCATGCCATATTAACAACCATACTTTTTGAAATGGGTGCCAAATATTATTCTACCTTGTATCATCCTCAGTCCCTCAACCACTGTTAGGGTTAGGCGGTGGTTAATAATTCATCTCAACATGAAGCCCATCACATAAGAAACAAATTATGCGCTTTATCAGCCGTAATTAAATCTCACAAATAAACATGTAGCTTGTTTAATTAAAGAGACCATTAAGCCATTGCAGCTGCGACTAATTAATGTACTTGTCCAACTATGTCGCTCGTCTGCCTCTGATGCCTAAATTGCAAAGGGCGCCACACATGCACTGATGCAAGCATAAATTGCGAAGTGAAGGCATGCGCAATAGTCATGTACCTGCTTCAAGGAGATAGGGAGTGTCAGCTTGCCAGATAATTCAGGAGATTTCACAATTTCTTTCATGATTTCTCTCCAGCTGCGGCAGACACCAGCACAAGCAACCACATGTCTTCTGGCTGGCCATGTTTCTTCAGAGGCCTCAATCCTCATTAACACGTCCCTCAGAAGCTCTGGTGGCATATTGGCCCAACAACTCTGCCTCAAACCATCGGCAACCATCACACGATCCCCGGCATCGCGGTATGACTGTGACCGCGATCTCATCCCATATCCAAACTTCACCTCAAATCCTTTCCTTGAAATACTCCCAAATTCGCCCTTTATATCCTGGATAATGCTCCTAAAGGACATCGTCGCCTTTTTAAATATTCAAAGCCATTGTCAATTCCTCCATTCCAAATTCCATCTTTTTACAAAAAGCAGGCTGCCAATCGATAAAAAAAACTACAGAACATGGAAAGCCTGATTTTTTTTTCTTTTAAACGAAAGTTACACCACAATAACGACACGGTTTCCCTTTCCAAGCAAAAATCAACAACCACAAGCGTACAGACAGGATAGCATGTGGATTCAATGCGGCAATTCGAAATCGAAAACCACCTAAATTGAACGCAACATAAAAAGCAGCACCCAATAAAAACAAAAACAAGAGCCGAATGATCAAGCACGGAACTTCAACTAGAGCTTCATAGCTTCCCCCTCCCCTCTCTTCCTTGCTAGACTATCTCCCCTTCAGTTTCTCTAAAGCCATTTTATCAGAGGATGAGTGAAAAACGTTTATGGCGCTGATTGAAACAACAAACATGGAATTAATCGAATAATGAAGAGAAGCCCTTGGACGAAAAAGAAAAAGAAAAAGAAAAGAATGGGAAAGAATTCGACACCCTCGATCACATAGCGGAGGACTGTGGGACTGGAAGGAATGAGGAAAGCGAAAGGGTTCCTGAGGAATCTGAGCTCACCATCCGGGCTGACCAGACGAGTTCCGACAAAGCGGCTTTATCCAGACGGCCACTTTATACCTTCTTTAGGCTGTCCTCGTAATGGATCGGGTTGGGTTCCGACAATTTACCCGAATCGCAGTGTTTGGAGCGCGAACTTATGGGATGGGCTGCATGGTCGTTTGGGGTTAGGGATGGAAATAGGCTAGATCAGGCTAGGTTTTAATTAAATAGGTCTGAATCTATAATGAAAACGTTGAGGTTAAGCATGGGCCTAAGCTTGAATGCAGGCTTTTTTTTAGGCTCAGGTTTGAGCCTTCGAAATGCTTGGTAAGGCCTGAAGCCTTTTTAGAGGCCTACATATAATATAGGCCTCTAAAAAGGCCTCAAAGTAAGCGTTACGCCTACTATTGTGCACCTTTAAAAGGTCTCAAGGTAGGCTTCAAGCCTACTAAATTTACTGGACGTAGGTATTTAATATAAAAATTTAGATTTAAAAAATACAAAAAGTGTTATTTGCATCATATAAAAATAATTATATTTATTTTATATATAAACAGGCCAGCTTAAAGGCTTACAGGTCAGGCTTTAAAAAAATAGACCTGGCCTATTTATACAATTAGGTCTTTAAATAGACCTTAACCTGACCTTTTTAATAAACAGGCCAGGCCAAACTAGGCCTAAATAGGCCAGGCCGTAGGCTACCTGATAGGGGCCTGACCTATTCCCATCCCTATTTGGGGTGAATCAAATCGTGGTTTTAGTGTTAAGCGTGAGAATTTAAATATTTGTTTTAAAAACTTAAAATATTTATATACTATTTGTCTATTTATATTATGTCATGTTTGGTATAATGGAATTGGGGTGAAAATGGAAATAGAATTCATTTCCTTTGTTTGGTATGGTGGAATTGGTGGGTGGAATTGGAAATGGAATTCAAAATGGGTAGAAATGAATTCTATGATATAACCCATGGAATTGATTTTTTAACCTCTCATTTTTTTCTATATTTATATCCATTTCTATTTCCATTTCCATCTCCATTTTCAATTTCACTAAAATCAATTCCAGCATACGAGCCATTACTTGAATTGAATTCAAGAGTACATACTTTATTGTTGCCAAGCTTGGGCTGTAATCAAATTTTTGATTATGTTTTCTGAAACCAATTGACATCGTCTCCATGCAATGGGTATCGTTTTTGAAAAAGTCAAAGAAATTTACTGTTCAAGAAAAATCGACACACATTTTCTGCAAATAACACCTAGTCTCGTAGTTTTTCCCCAAGAAAAAAAAACCCAGTTCCAGTGTTGGATTCATTCCTACAGGTTAATTTGTTCAGCTCACTTGAGGATCCACAGCCTTTAATTTGCTACGAGAGTGGGTGACGAGACATCGCATTGTAAACAAATAATTTATATTTGAAAGTTTAGAAGTTTTTCCTGGATATTTGATCAAAAATAAAAAGTTTTACCTGGATATAATATTTTGAATTGAAGGGTATAAAAAAAAGCATTTCCTCATATATGGACAATAAATCAAAGGCAATAAATATTTTTTAAAAAAACTTTTCTTTTTTTAAAAGAAAAGTAAATTTACAATGAAGTTCCAAATATGAGAATTAATCCATAAAAGGTTATAAAGATTCACAAAATTACTGTAAGATTTCATTAGTAGTTGTTGAAGTTGTTAATGAATAATGGTAAAGTTGCTAATGATAACTTTAACAGCTACTCATAGGATCTCATGGTAATTTTATGAATATTTAGAATATTTTATTCATTAACTCTCTTCTTTGTGATCTGATTGTAAATTTTTCTAAAGAAAAATAAGACCGTGGGTTTGACTCTCCATGAACAAAAGAAAGAAAAAATATGGACATGAATGATCGAATATACCTAAATGGAAATTTCTGAGGCACACTTCAGACCGTTACAGCAAAATCCTGGCGTCGGTCTCATCTCACGCTCCGCCACGCTGTCACGTTCGAAATCCCAAACATGCACTTTGTGTGTCCGTATTAATTGACTTTCTGAATTTTGGTTTCCCTTCTACGCATTTTCTAATACATTGGATTATTCTGCCAAAAGTCCGCCACCAAACTACCTGACTTATTACATGGGATCTTTGAAATGTCTCAAATACCCTTCACGTCACCAGATAACTGCGGGCCATTCAGGAGTCGCCGCTGGTAATAAAGGCGATGCTCAGATGCAATTCGGTAAAAGTAGAGAGTTTGAATTCCACCTGACAAACGGATTCAAAACCTTTTTTTGTCTCGAAATCCATAAAAGTTATAATTTTTCAAATATAAATCACTTTTCAAAACCTAAATTTTATCTCGGAATCTATGAAATCTAGGTTTCAAAATCACTTCCAAACAAGCCCTTAATACATTGGATTATTCTGCCTATTGCATGGGATCTTTGAAATGTCTCAAATACCCTTCACGTCACCAGATAACTGCGGGCCATTCAGGAGTTGCCGCTGGTAATAAAGGCGATGCTCAGATGCAATTCGATAGAAGTAGAGAGTTTGAATTCCCCCCCTCTCCGAAAGAGACAAACGGATTCAAAATCACAAAGCACTGTATTTATCGTTCATCCAACGAAGAGCCAAGCTGTACAGAGTGAAGCGCAGCTTGGGAGAGAAAATAGAGTCTCTGTTGGCTGGGAAAGCGAAGCCTTCACTCTCCATCAGCCTTAGACGGAGAGGAAGACGAGCCGAACGATTCTCTTCAGACTTCAACAGTTGGAATCAGGTCCTCCCGTATTCCCCCATGCTCTCTCTATAGCTACTCTTTTTTTTTTT